>JANHGB010080165.1:0-160754 GCA_026283785.1 Coracopsis vasa
TCCAGGCTGAACAGCCCCAACTTTCTCAGCCTGTCTTCATACAGGAGGTGCTCCAGTCCCCTGATCATCCTCGTGGCTCTCCTCTGGACTTGTTCCAACAGTTCCATGTCCTTTTTATGTTCAGGGCACCAGTCCAATGAAAATGACTCATACTGATAATTTTATATAAACCACATGGTAACAGTTTGCAGGTGAAGGACACATGGGTGTTTGATGAATGCATTGCAAGCTATCTGAAAAAAGCTGCTCTGCTCAAATTGTGGATTAAGTGGGTGGAGATCACTTTGGTGAAGGCACATGACAAGTGTTTTGCCTAGAAATACTTGATGTGTCAAGGGAGTGCTCCAGTCTTGTTCTGTCTGATTAGCTCCAAAGCACAGAGATAAGTACGATGGAAGAGCTTTCAGCAGTGGCAGGGGAACCATTTTAAGCAAAGCTGACTCTTTTTTCCCCAGTGTGTTAACCTCAATTCAGTTTGAGTACTTGGAAGAGCAAATTAAATGCACCATTGCTAAATTCTCCTCCTGTAGCAAGGGTCAGGCAGGGTTTGGGGACTTCATGTTTGAGTTAATGCCAAACTGTACAAATATGGTTGTGGGAGGTAAGGAGAAAGTGAGGTGATGTCCCCATGAGTCAAGGTCCACAATGTTGTACTTGCTTTGTCACAACCAAAAATATAGTGGAAAAAGCCTTCAGAACCAATGTGCAATCTAGACTCAGAATTTTCTGAACTTCCAGATTTTTTCCAATATGCAAGATGTGTAGCTCCTTTTCCCATCTCCTAGTAAAACATAATTATAGCAATACCAGACATTTCTACATTATGATCACAACCATTATGTCTTTTCACGTGGGTACTGAAAGCTGTCAGTTTTCAATGCTCTTCTCTGACCAGGAATAGCACTACTAGGCCAGTTATGTTATGCTCAGAGTAATTGCTCTTGTTAAGAAATTCTCTTGAGTGTGCAGAAAAATGTCTTGGAAAAGGGGGCATTGTTTTGGGAAATTGTAGCTGTTGTCTTTCAAGGTATCATCAAAAGAAAGTCTACATTTACCATTTCCTATTGAAAAAGAACTCTTTTTAAGTCACTGATGGGATTTGTTTTCAAATATGTTGTAACAGATTTCTCTAAAGCCTCTGCTTCTGACTTAAATACTGCTCCAAAGCCTTGTTTGCTGGTGTGGCAGTAAGCTGACAGGCCAATAGCGAACAAAGGGTTTATCTAGCCTGGATTATGTGAGGGGCATTTCATGCATACATTGTTGTGGCCAAGGAGGGAAAAATACATCCTGAGCGTGCTTCATATTTTCATTGATTAGATTTGTTGGTCTCAGAGGCAGGTAGCAACATAAAATGATTGCTTTGTATTAAAATGCCTGAAGTGCTATTGCACTTTCTAGCAGTGCTGAGGCACAGCTTTTGCTTTCTAGGCTGGATTAGAGTGTTTCTTTTGCAAACTGCATTATGCCAACAAAATGTTTACCAGGCAGGGGGAATGCTTTTCCGGTCTGGTTTAAGAACTTGTAATTTCATTTTGCAGAAGCAAAGTCTGGAAGCACAGAAGGAAATAGAACTCCAGAGCTGTGTGATTTTTCAGGAGGTAGGAGTACCTGCCCAATGTAAACGTAGACTTTTTCCGGTCTTAATAAAGTGGGTAGCCAGGATCACTGAAGACTTCTGAATCTTGAGCTATGTGAATGTGGCTTCTGCGATACTGAAGAGTTCAGGTGATACCTCTAGCACTTGTTTTCTCCCCTCACCCAGGGAAAAAAAAAAACAAGGGGAAAACAGACAGCCCTGTTCGTCTCAAATGAGGCAGTAGTGCTAATACAGTTTGCAAGGTGTTCTGTTCTTGGAATATAAGGCTTGAATTCATACCAGCTAGTAGCAGTATCTTTTTGGTCACACCAAGATAAACAAAGTGGTAGGACTAGAGCTCTTGGTGTTCCAAAGGTCTGACCATCAGAGTTGTGGGGGAAGGGATATATCTGACATACAAGGAATTGAATCAAAGGTCTATATATGTTGAGAATTTCCAGCCTGAAACATGCATAGGTTTTCATAAAAATATCAGATCCAGTGTATTTGTTATCAGGGTCAAGCTAAGGTATATCACCCTCTTAGTAAGATCTGGTTAGCCAGATCGCAGTGTATCTGTGTTTTCTTTCCAATCATCTTTGACTTTCCCTGTTTTGTTGTTTTTTTTTTTCTGAACTGACAGTTCTGTCCACCATTTCTGTAATTACTGTCTATCATTTTAAGTGATGGGCTAAGGGCCAATATTTAAGGTCAGGGCCATGAACATCTGACTTCCTTTGAGAGCGAGCTGGTTGAGTAGGAAGAATATTGATTCACTGAGTAGATCAACCGAAAACAAGGAAATTTTTTTTAAATGCTTTTGACCTAATAGCATCCAGCTATCGCTACTTGAGGCAAGCTAATGAACGGCTAGATCGTATCGTGTATGAATCGTGCATCAAAATACATGATTTGTAAAAGCAGCCCAGAGGCTAGCTGCAGAGAGCTGGGTGTGTGTCTTAGCCAGGAGTTAAGACTAGATTTCTGGAACATTTCTAGATTTATAGAAAATGCAGAAATGAGTGAATTCGACTCCTAATTCAAAGTGGAAACTGATTCACCTCCACCGCTACTTTAGTGGATTGCGTCTCAAGTAGGAGCATACAAACAAAAGTGAAATTCTCTGTTCTGCCTAAAACTTTATGATCTGATTCACATAAATGGAGACTGTAACTTATTCTTCCCTCAAATGCCTCTTTTGATTTAGGACAAAATTGTCCCAGTTTTTGGTTGGTTATTTTTTTTTTTTAGCTTTCCCCCCATATGTATAACCCTGAGTAAATAGACTTTTCATCACTGGGTAATAGCATCAATTACAGAGCACTGAAAACTTCCCAAGCTACTCAGAGATCATAGATGATGAAAAAAAGCACTCTCTCCTGTTTTCTAAAACCAAAATCAACAATGGTTCCATCAGGCCTCTTATGACTGGCATTTAGAAAGGTCCTAAGTGAGTTCAAATTTCCATCTACTAGCTGGAGTCTACTGATGTCTGATTATCTGAAACACTTGAATTCTGTATTTCTGTCCCTGGTCTGAATGAGTGGTATGGAAATGTTGAAGCAGGTTTTTGTATGATGGACAGTAATAGAGAAGAAAAATAGTTATCTAAAAAGACCTTTAGATGGTCTTGGCCAAATTTAACTTCCTTGGAAAATCTTAGCTACAAATAACAGAAACAGCCTGCTCTACAGAAGGAGGAAAGTGCCGTGCAAGGAATGTCCTAATCGCTCTGATACTTTTATCCTTGCACATGAAGAATTTATGCTCAGGAAGTTGGTTTCAGTGTGACAGACAACTATTGAGAAAGCTCAGCACTGGTCCTTTCAAAGCTATCGGAGTGCTTCCTGTTGCCATTTTCAGAATAAATAGATGGGAAATGAAGAAAAGCTCAGGCATTTTTGTAAGGGCATCTAACAGAAATGCTGCTACCTTCTTTGATTTATTTATTTCTTTTAAGTCTGTTAGGAAGCTCATGAAATGCTGCTGACTAGCAGAATGCTACTGCTGTTCACACTTAAGTATTTCAGTATAGATGAGCAAAAAAGTATAGTATAGATGATGAAAAGGTGTTGCACTGGAAATGAGGGCAAAAGGATAATGAATAAAGTGAAGGCAATTTTGACAAACCTCTGTAGGAGAAGCTTCTGACAGTCAAAGCCACTTTCTATTGTAGCATGGCATCTTTTCTGTTCTGGCAGTTTCAGCACCATATATGCTAACTAAGCCAGCCTGAGAATGTGGTGAATCTGGAATGTATGTGGCTTGATGGAGGTGGATTTAACTACAAATCTATCGCCTGTCACCACTCCTTGTTGATGAGCAGTAACACAGCCCAGGTTTTGCCTGTGGTTCTGGACATGAGATTTCAGATTGTTATAATTCAGCCTTCCTCTGCCCACCCTTAGAAGAAAGAGATGAGGTGATTTTTGTTGTAAAATGAAATAGTTTTGTTCCACTGAGAGCAAGGAAAAGCAAGAAGAGTTCCTTTTTTCATCTCCCTTAAAGGCTGCCAAACACAAACTGAATTTCTTAAGGGAATCTGCAGCATTGCCACTCTCTCTTGCTACCCTCCCCATCTTCACCTCTGATTTGCAAATGTGGAAAGCAGGGCTTGGGTTTATAATGACTGTTTGGCTTTTTTTTCCCTCTTTCCTGCTCTGCTTGGGAGAGAAAACACGTTGGTGGGGTTTGGTTGTGCATGGGTTTAGTTTGGTTTGGGTGTTTGTGTGGGCTGCCCCACAAAGTAGAGTAAGTCAGATATCTCCTGGTCATACACCTCACAGAAGTGCTTAGACAAACATAGAAGGAGCCGTACATACCAATTAGGGGAAAGAAAAACAGTTTAAGCGTCTTTTGGGGTATATCAGTATTGGTTTGAGAGTTACCTGGACTCTGATGTGAACTCATTGTGTCTTCGGGCAGCAGGGGGGGATGCCTGGAAAAGAGAACAGAATCATATACCTACGTGATTATGCTTGTCTCCTTATCTCTCTTCCTAGGGAAGTAAAGAGAAAAGGTTTAAGGGGCACCCCCAACTGCTGGAAGACTTGAAAGGTTTAGATCAGCTAAATTAAGACATGCTAGAGTTCACAACCAACCAAAGGATCAGTCTAGATAGCACTTGCTAACCAATCATTTTTGATTCTCAATGAAAAAATATCACAAGTAAAAATCATAGGCATGAAAAAAATCATAGGCAAATTGTAAGGCAGCTTTTTTGTCATGACTAGAACTAGGTAAAATTCATCTCCCTTGCTGCAAAGAAAGATGATGTCACAATCCATATTGTATCATCACATGTTGTCAGCATGATTGTTAAAAATGAAACTAGCCAAAGCCCTTATGGGCATAGGTCTTAAAATATTTAATCTATAATAACAGAGAGCAAATACAGGACTAGAAATAAGGAGGGAAAATAAAATTTCTGAAAAGGATCTAGCAAATTTCTGGCATCAGTATATTACAGACAGAACTCTGGTAGGAGGGAGCACAGCTGTCCAGCTCTCAAGGTATGCCTACTGCAGTGCCAAGCAGAAAGGTACTTGGAGGTAATGTTCCCTTCATAGCATGATACTGAAATTGCACTAATTATTCTTGCTTCTTGAAAGGGCCAATTAGCTCAAGAAGTAGGGTCATGCAGAAGGGTTACCTACCTTGCAGGGTTTCAGTTACTTTCTTTTCACCTGAGGCCATTTGAACGTATTGGCTAATTCAAGCAGAGTGGGCTCAGATACCTCTGTATCTTCACACTTTGTCCTTAGGTATTGCCAACTTTCAGGAAAAGAGCAAACAGTGTGTAATCAGCTTTTTCTTTTTGTCTTTTTGTTTGTTTGTTTCTGTGCGTTTTTTTGTTTGTTTTCACAGGCTCTGATTTCACTAGCTGTTGTTGTAAGGAAGCTAAACAGAGAAATCTCTAAGCTCTTGCCTCTTTAAACTCAGGACAGACAGCGAGCTGCGTCATTAGCGGGAGATGTTTTGTCTCTGCCAATTACTTCCCAGCTGGAAAGAGTATCCAACAAGCTGTTACTTTTGCTCATATTATGTATTATTGGCTACTTTAAATTTATTTTTTTGTGGTAATGGCCTGCTTCTGCATAGAGAAGTGTTACGGTTTCCTGGGAAAAGCAAAAATCATATTACCCATTTAGGTAGTTAAATTAGAAACAAGTTTAAATGGTATGGCTAAAGTAAGCATTGGAACAGGTGATCTAAGGGCTGTGGTAGATTCGCTGTCTCACAAAACCTTCATCAGGATTGATACTTCTCTACAAGAGATTTTCCAGCCCAAAGGTGCTGTTGGTCTTAATGTGAGACTGCAAAGGGTGTTCTTTGATCTGCATTACAGAAAAAGGCAGATACCACCATTATAATAACCTTAAAGGCCATGGGTCTGATTAAATTGCAGTGGTCCAGTAGACAGTAAGAATCTCAGTAGTCTTTTCTATGTCCTGTGCTGGTACAGCTGAGAGTTTGCCTAGAGACTATGGAAGTTTCTGGAACAGGCAACTCTTACATAAAAAAAATTATGTTAGGAGCTAAAAGTTTAATTTCCCTCCACTTCCTCCCCCCATCCCCCAGTTTTTTTTTTTTATCTTGTGCCTCTCAAATGTAAACTTTGTTTTTCCTTTTCCAGTTTAGCAATGGTGATCTCTTTCTCCTGGATCACTCTTCCCTGAATTTACTTCCCTTGCTGTCTACATCATTACCATATCACGATGTTGCAGCTTGGCAACACATGTGATTGTGGAGGCAGAAAGGTGCAATCTTGGGAAGGATGCAGTAGGTTAGAGAAAATAAGTGTCATAAAATATGAAGCATCATAGTTATGTTTTCTGCCTTCAGACTTTGTATATACTTGAACAAGATGTTTAGTGATTTTGCTAACTTGTGGGCTTCAGATAGTGATTCTGAAGAAGACTAAAGAAACTGTTTGGATCGGAGTTGATGGCCTTTGATCTCTGAGGCTGATGAGCAATGAACAGTTGCTTCATTCCCTATTTTTGTTACCTTATTTTTAATCCCTTAAAACCTTACCTCATGTTTTAAATTACACATGCACGCACAAAGTAATCAGTTCTTTGCACTGATTTTTTCTTGTAACTTCTGACTAGATGTATTAACCAGAAGGTTAAAATGTTATGTTGCACAAAACATTAAAAATGACAATTTAAAACTTTTAAATTTCTAATCTTAAAAAAATATGTAATTGTAGAAAAGTAGAGCTGGAAGAAATCATGAGCGATCATGTAGCTCATCTCTGCCCTGTGGCAAGAACAACTCAACCTGAAGTGTTTCTGACAGAAGTGCATGCAATCTATTCTTCAGGCTACTGATAATAGATGCTCCACAGAAAGTCTCGGTAACCCATTTTCATGCTTTATTACTATAGGGAAAGTTTCTCTTAGTGTCTAGGTTGTGTTTTCTTTGTAAGTTTTCTAGGTTATGATTCCTGTTGTGTCCACCACAAACCTGGAGAAGACTTTTTTTTTTCCCCCTCTTTGAAACAGCCCTGCTCAAATCTGTCCTAGACAGAATTAAGGTAATGCATTAGGATGGTTTAAAATATTTTATTTTTAGTTCTTAAATTCACAACCTTAAAAAGATGTGGTATGGAAGAGGAAAGAAAAGCATCAAAATATAATCTGGTTTGTATAGCTCAACAAATCCAAAAGTAGAGACCAGCCCTCCTGACTCCAGGTATGATTCCTTGCCTGTTACGCAAGTCTGTCTTCCTTACCTAAAAAGTACTGAGGCACACATGAAGCACATTTGTCATTAAAGCAGCCTATTTTAGGGATGGTGATTTGGTCAGTTTTGAATCCAGCTGGTAGTTCTATGAAAGCCAGATTGCATGAGATTTGAGCCAGCACTGTTTACTGAAGTAGCTCCGAAAGATGAGGTATGGAAGGAGACATATAGCCTATGCATGGTGAAGAGAGGTGCTGAAAAGAGATGCTGCTAAAAACCTAAAAGCTGTCTCTGAAAATCCATCATTTTTTATTGCATAATTAAGCACTATTGCTGACACTTCCTCCCTTATGATTCCCTTTAAGTTGGAGCATCTGGCCGGGTGTTGCACAAGAGCACAGTTTTCCCTATACAACGGAGTTTTGATTAATTAATCATTGCTTCAGTTTGAATAATACATTAAAGATGCACTTGAATGTTCTAGGAAAAAAGTAAAATACATCCTCCCCCCAACACAAAAGGAAATACTGCTCTGGCTTGTGAAAGATGTGCCCTTCAAATGGCAAATGAGTTGTAAAGGTAAATGTGTTACTGGTCAGCCTGTATTTCTCTTCCTGTTTGTTTGGGTTTTGTGCATTTGACTTGGGGACAGTCACTTGCACCAGCATGCACAAAAGATATGAACTTTACAAAATAATATTAAAGAATGGTACAGTTATGATGAATATACATTTTAAGTCGTGTTTTCGCTATATTAAACAAAAGGAGTTATGAAACTTGTACATTGATGGCTGCTGTGCATACTTGTGGCCTCACAATTCCTGTTTCATGCTGATATGACCACAAGAAGTTGGGTACTTGTCATCTGAAAAGTTCTACTATGCTTTCAAAAGTTCAGGGTTTGTGTTTGCTCAGCACTGAACCTGCCGCTTCAGCAGCTATTGCCAGTCTCAAGGTTGTATAGGGACCTCAATTCTATGCTGTGCATATTCCCCTACAATCTGGAAGCAATGAGACACAATTTCTGAAAGCACAGAGCAAAAATGCTTTGTACCCAAAGGCCAGGCTTTCCTGGTGGTGTGCTTTTTTCTCAGTATCTAACCATGGTCGGTATCTTCAAAAGAGGGCATCACCCAGCAGCTGCTATCATACTGCATGTAGACTTCAAAGTTGTAGGTGCTCAGTTCTTGAAGATCTGGCTGTTAATTCATGGACTGAGATTTTTAAAGAAATGTTCAGGGTTAGCCTAAGCTTGTCTTTACGTCATTTGAGCTTTCTGGAGCTGCTCAGTGTTATGTGTAGAAAGCCAGAGAAGCAGCATGTTGATGTTGGATCTGGCATGTTCTGTGTGTCCTGTAAATATGACTGCAATCCTGTTGTATTGGCACTTTAAAAAGAAGTGTTAGTAGTGTTAAGGATAGAAGGGGTAACATGATGCTGAGTGTGGAAATGAGACTTAGTGCCTGGGTAATTCCAATTGCTGAGGAGTTGGGGTGCGCGAACAGCTAGCTAAAAATATCCTGGCTATGCAGACCTGAGGCAGCTCCTGTACCTAACCTCTAGAGACTAAGTGCTTCCTCGTCCCTAAAGGAAGGACTGTGGGGAAATCAAGATCCAGTGCAAAATTAATGCCACTTCTAGTGTGCCTTGTTGAGTGGTAACAGCACCAAGGTACAGGATGCATCTGCAGGCTTGATTTGGGTCTGCCTTCCTAGGTGACTGAGCAGGAGAGCTTTCCAATCTTTGCATTGGTCCACTCCTACTGTTAGA
The DNA here is from genome assembly GCA_026283785.1 of Coracopsis vasa. Lineage (NCBI taxonomy): Eukaryota > Metazoa > Chordata > Aves > Psittaciformes > Psittacidae > Coracopsis > Coracopsis vasa. Next base: position 9,041 of record JANHGB010080165.1, read on the forward strand.
TGTGACACTCAGTCAAAAGCCCCTGCTCTGAAAGCCAACAAAGTGGAGCCCAAATGACCACTTGATCTCACTAGATGGAGTGGAGGCACTGCTGGATTTTACCCTGAGAGGTTCTTGTAAGAGCTTTCCTCCCTCCCTGCCCCCTTTAATCCATTTTCAAGCCTAGCAGTGCCTCATGTTTACCCAGCAGGCCCACATGAAAAGGTCAGTTTTATTTCTTTGACCTTTTTCAGCTCAGTAAACATTGGCAGCTGGAGGTCCTCACTGTAGTCATGTCAGCTGCAATGAAATGGTGTTGCAGGTAATGACATGCATACAGAGCATCTCTGACCTCTGATGTTGTTTGCCCATCACACAATAGTCATCCCAAAATCTTAGCCACTGCAGAAGTGTTGAGACCAATTTGCTCTCAAGGAACTTGTGGGTGGGTTTTCTTTCCTTTTACTTTTGTCATTGTTTGGGTTTACCCCTTTTAGAGTTAAGGTTTTAAATGTTCACATTTTAAAGTTACAGGTGTAATGGTTACCACTAGTGTGTAGCCCTGGGTTTTATCCTCGATGTATTACTGCCAGCTTGTTAAGATAGGAAGAAAATCTTTTTCTTGATGACTAGTTTCTTAACTTTTTATTTGAACTGGGAGATGTTGTCAGAGACCTGAATGGGCTGATGTCTGGTGAGGGTGGAGGGGAAAGAGAAGTAGTACGAGGTACCCACTGAAACTTGGATTATGACCTTGTAACCAGCACCAACCAGAACCAATTATTGAACTCAATGCTACTGCTATGGAAGTGCAGAGGCAAGTGTGACCACCATCAGTTGCAAAGGTTTGTCCTGCTTCCATTTCAGATGTTTGGCTCTAGCATTTCTGGTCCCTCTCTGAATCTTCTTTCTAAGACAGAAGTTAAAGTAGCATCCATGTCTCCAATGTCAAACTTAATCTGTGGCCATGTGTTATGGTCAGCAACTGCTGTAAGTCCTGTAGTCTCATCAGTGGGAATGCTCATGGGAAGTGACAAAAAGCAAGATATCATGTTGTGTTCAACTTTTAAGAGGTTCAAGGTAGAGTGGTAGCTACACAATTCCCATTAGACAAGTGATGTTTTCCTACCTGTCTTGTGCAAAGCTGAACCTTATTTATTACCTTTGATTTCTGATGAACATGAATATCTCTACTTACTGAATGACAGCCAACGTTCAATTTGCAGAGTGTTTTTCATTTTCTAGAATGTAGTGAAGAATTTGTTTTGATAAATTTTGACAAAATTTTGTCAAATTTTATGGCTTGATTAGTACCATACAAAACACAAGACTATGTGTGGTATAGAAAGTCTCTACTGTGTCAAATATGTTACTGAACTTTCAACAAGCACAATAACCTTAGAAGTAATTTCTGGGTAACGATGGGAACACTTCTGGGTACTCTGTAAGTACTTTTGTCCCTTGTTAATACCTCATTTTGATTGTTGCATTTTTAATACTTGGATTAAGACAGTGACACGCTCTGATCATTTCTGTTGAATGCGTGAACATCTGTTTTTTGTTGCGGTTTAGTGGTGTTTGCTGTTGGCTGGGGATGAAAGGAGAGATCAAATGATTTGAAGTTAACTTTTCTTAGTTTTTCAAAGTTGCCTTTGTTCATAAGGTATAACCCAGGAACTAAGCAGCAATTCTAATTGTGACTGACAAGCAGTGATGGGAGGGAGGAAAATGTAAGTGATGATACATTAATTGTGCTAGCTCAGCAGTGACAGACAAAAATCTTGCGATTGCTCCTTAAAATTGTCCATGCTTTACGGAACGGAGAGATGAGGTTGCAAAAAGAAGGTACTTCATTATGCATGGAGTAATCCAAGTATGCTGCATACTGATTAAGGACTTGCTGCTTGCCCAGAAACTGAAAAGTATTTGGCATCTGCAGCCTGGTGACCCGAGGGCGAGGACGTGGGTTCTCTGACCTGTGTCAGCTCAAAGTAGTAAAAAGTGAAACCCCTATGCCTATTGATCATTAAAATCTGAACAGGAGCCAACACCTTTTAACAGGTCACAGTTTGTAGGCTTTCACTCCCTTGCCCTTCCTCTCTTCTATGAATATTTTGTGATTTCATATAGTAACAATGGTGGTTACTTTGTGCCATTAAACAATAATGTCAAGGAAAGGCAGTTCCACTCTGTGTATTTAATGATATATGTTTAAAGATATCATTATAGCTGGCAACCATCAGAGTCTAGGGAGAACTTGGACAGCTCAGGGTGCAGAAGTGGGTGATTAAATAATCTGAAAGCATGTACAATTGATTGCTTGCTCTGTGAGCGAAGTACTTTTGCAAGCTTGATGAATATTGTTTCATGCAATGTGCTGTATGCAGCTGGCTAAAGGTTTCTTTAAATACTTGCCCCATCTCCTGTGCGTGTTGGAGGGACTGGGCAGTCAGCTCTGGAGAATGGAGAGATCAGTCTCTGCTACACTTGCTCTGAACAAATACCGTTTTAAATGAAAATGCCTCTTCTGTGTTTCAAGTTAGGCAAGAAAAATCTGCCCTGCTGTAAAAACTAGTGCCTGAGCTCCTGCTGGGCAGACAGGAGATGGTGCAACTTCCAAAGGATAAGCCAGGAAATGTATTAAATGGATTTTGCAAGAATAGATTATTTTTTCCCCTCTAGGACTGCCTCTCTTACCATTGTTCAGAGAAAGTGTTGGGATGACCAACTTAAATTCCTGAATTTCTGAGACATGAAGCCTACCCTTAGCGAATAACACACTTCTGAACATATAATAATTTCAGTTAAAAACTAGACTGAAGGTGAGGTGATGGTAAGTACACCATCCCCCTGTCTTGGAGCTGGGGTTTGTTGCCAGAGTCTTGCTCAATGGGGATTCTGATGTCTGCACCCTCAACTGCCAATCACTCCACATCAAGGAGGTTGCTTCTGTGGTCTGTTTGCTAAAAGTCTTATTGGTCTCAGTTTTCTTGTTTCTCTTCTTGTGCTTGGGGAGATTCTGGCTCAACATTGTATAATGTGTTTTGGCTTAGGAAATTCTTAGCACTAAGATGATAGTCAATCTAGGTGCTCACAAACCCCCTCTTTCCTAATTCTACATGCAATGACTCTGCATGTCATTGCAGCATCTGCTGCTGAAATGACATAGTGCAATGCTGCTGCTAAAAAGAAGCATGAGTACACTGAATTCCCACTAGAGCGAGCAGAGAACCTGGGGGAAAAATGGGATAAATATGCTGGTGGTATTATATAGGGATGAATTGTGTCTGCTTAGGCCCTGTTAAAGCAGAGGGAGGAATTTGCAGAGGCAAATAGCAATTACCTCAATGGGAATACAGCCAGGGCATCAGGAATTAACATTAGGGAAAAAATGCTGTATGATGGATCTTTATTGATTCTTGGGGTTAGGACCTTGGCTTTACATCTGATCTGAAACATAGCAATTCCTGAAGCACAACACAAGATGGTTTGGTTCAATGTTCAAATGAAAAGATGCTGCCTGGTTATTTTGTAAATAAGAAATTCTGCTGTCTGCCCTTACGCTACTGGAAGGGTGCACAAAGTGAAGTACTGCCATAACTTCTTTGACATATTCTAGTCCCAGTTGGGAGCAGGACACATATGGTGCCTTTGCTCTGTCCTGGGCTCACAGTTGCCCTGTGTTCTTATGGCAATGTGGGCCTAAGTACTAAAGCATGTTCAAACCTGGTCACGCTTGCAGGTGTGCAGTTCATTAGCCTTGATCTATCTGTGCTCAGTGGCTGTAGAGATGACTTTTACCAAGGTATCATCAGTGTAAAACCTAATTTATATAGCAAGTTTCCAGCCCTCTGTGGGGGGGAAACTAAACTTGTTTAAGCAGCTTATTTTCACACAGGGAAGTTTCCATTTAGTATCCTAAAGACGGTAATGTGTAGAAGAGCCTCAGCTTTTCTAACCATTGAACTGCAAAATCTCTTCTATTGAAAGCTTCAATGGACCTGATCAATTCATTTGTAATCTCTCTAAGCATGAATAAAAAATGTTACTCACCTGATTATCCTGTTTTATAGCACTTCAAAAGCCTTGATAAAACTGGTCAATGCAATAAATACCTAATGAGCACTGAGCCTCTTCCTTGGCAAATAAATAAATAAATCATAGCACAAACTCTAGGTAATGCTTTCAATCAATCAGCATAAATCCTTCTTTGGCTGCAGAAATGAAGCCTGAGATAATAAAATGTAGGGGCTTTGGATATGCTACACTGATTACATGATTTCTTTTTCCCCACAGTAATAGGGACAAACACAAGTCTCTTCCCTTTTCAAGTTTAAATGAAGTCTGCTGGTTGTTTCACATCCTCTTCTAGCCTGCAGTTCTTGCAGCATTGCTATTTTAATGTTTTAAAGGAATGTGTCTTGCTGGTACTGAGTTTGACTATATCACTTTCACAAGGTATACTCAGTAATGGATAGGTTGAGGCTCCAGAAGGAAGCCTTTTATTTGCTTGTGGTCCTGTTGCCATTTCTTAACTCACACCCCCACAGCTACTTACATAAGCGATCTTGTTGGTACTAGCAGGTTTATTCTTGGAATAATTATTTGGAGGTGTAATATACCAAAGTGTCATGACAGGAGAGGATGCTGTCTTGATAACTGCTGTAGGAAAATATTTGAGAGAATACTGGGGCTGTAGAATGAAGAGGCTACCTTAATGTTTGTCATCCCTCTGATCTCTTCTTAATATGGCTACGACCACTATGGTGCAGGCAATCTGGAAGCAATAAAGAGATCTCAGCATGGTTCATGATTAGTGATCCATGTTAGACTACTGTTCCTTGTATTAACCTTTCCTGGTCGTTGCACTGTGCCTTGATGCACTTTGTTCTTTCATAGCAGCTCAGGCTTATGGATGATTTATTGAAATCTTGTGTGTGTGTTAATTAAACCACAATAAAAGCGGCTGTGACCATTCCTGCTGGTGGTCTGAAAGATGTGCTGAGTTGATCAAGCTGCTAAGGACTCTAGCAGTGAGAATAAAAGTGTTTGGTTTTGTGCAGAGTGGTTTGTATCCCATGCTAATTTGCTTTTGTTTCTCCAGATTCTTATTTAAAGATGCCTGCAGCACATTGGCTCAGTCCCTGATATTACTGTATCAACAGCAAAAATGTGAAAGATTGTAAGCATGTCCCTTTCAGGTTATAGCATAGCCTCAGCGTGTTCTCCTGCAGCCACCTGAGCCTTCACAGTGGCATAAGGAGCAGAAAAAAAACCTCTGCACTTCCACTGAATGTGGTTGAATCAGATCTTTGTGAAAAGCAATGAAGTCATAATTTGGATTTTTTGGTGCCTATTAATGACTCAATCACTTGTTTTTCATAAGCACAGAATTTTGGCTGTTCTCTCTCTTCTTCAGATCCTATTGAAAATTCACTTCTGACATCCTTCTTCGTTTGCTAAATTTAACTGAAATTAGCAAACACTTTCTCAAAGAGGTTCTGTTCCAAGTAGGAGCATCTTAAAGATCACCAGTAATGTCTTGAGTTTTACTCGTTGTCATAATATATGGACTATGAATGTCAAATTCTTCAAACTTTCATAGAGCCTCTGTGTAATATCAGTAGTAAATTTGCAAGGCTTTTTCTGGCAGCTTTTAAGAGATTCCATGACTAATCCAACCTTCTGCAGTATGGCTAATTAAAAAAAATGAAGTAGCAGACTTCCAAGTGAAGCTGGAAGAAAATAGTCATCATTTCTTTTTTTCCACCAAGAATGGTGTTGATCTGGCAACTCCCACGTTTCTCAAGTTCATTAAGTTTCACCAAATTCTTATAAATAACTCCACAGCAGCAAATCAGAATGCTTTATCTTTATAAACAACAACAAACAAAAGTATTTGAATGAGGGGAAAAAAATGGTTTGTGTGTAATAATAATTATTATTTAATTTTTTTTTTACACAAACTTTCTGCCTCTAAAATACATGAAAAGAAATGAGGAGGGGATGTCACTGGGGTTTGCACTGATTTAATGAGATTGGTTTCCACACACACAAATATAAATTTGTAAAGAGGTTTTTACTTACATGTACCCATACATGTATAACTGTCTAGAAAATGTAGTAAATTTGCAGGTTAAGAGTCAGGCTTATCTGGTTTTAAAAAAAAAGGATTCATGCAAAGGCTAGCTGGGATTTTTGTTCATTTGTCTGATGACACTGAAATTAGCATTCTCTGTGTGTGTGCTTTGCCGTTTTCCTGGGAAATCATCTTGGTTAACAGCCTGCCCATAGATGGAATGAAACCCAAGTGCAAAGATGTTCTTTGGCTTACAGAAAGTAAAGGCAACCTTTCCTGTAGCTGGGGCAATCTGCTTCTCTGGGTCCACAATGCAAAAACTGTCATTGTTTGTCCTGACGCCATCTTAAACAGGGCCTGAAATTCCCATCCCAATACTTAAGACTGCAGTGCAAACAGAAGACTTGCTTTCAAAAGCATTTATTTTATGTATTCGTGTCTTTTGCTTAGTTTTGTGCCAGTCTTTTGACAATCACTGGGGATGTTTGAGTATCTGTTTCCCTGTTGCTTAGCACATCTTTCTTGCTATTAATATTATGACATCTATTATCTTTGTAATTATACCCCATGACAAATTGCCAAGCAGTGCATTGTATAAAGAGTAGCCTTTTTTCCTCTCTAATAGATGTAAAAGTAGTGCTCAAATTCATTATGTAGGAAATGGCTTTTGGGCTCAGTGACTTGGCCAACATGACACACATAAATCCTTCCCAACTTGGTTGTCTGTGTCAATGATGCATTTAAAATTTGTGAGAATTAATCTTCATGATTCACGTAAGCCACTTCTGTTGAAGGCCACCATCTGCTAGTGACCGGATACTTAGGGCAGTTCTTTGTTGATGGGTTCCTTTAGTCAAGAAAGCAGTTCTATTCAGGATTTACTAAAGGTTTCCTTGAAAGAATATTTTAACTATTTTGGGAGATTTTGAAGACCTCTTTCCCAAAGCCAAGGTTAGTGTGTCAAGAGTTGAGTTTGGTCACCAGCCATGAGGACAAAGGAAAAACAACCCAGAGACTTGTGACTGTTGTATCTCTTTGCTGGACTCTGTCAGCAAACAGTTTTGAAGGAGTGTGGGTTTTTCTGGCCAGCCCTTGGCAGACATGACAAGGAGAAGAGGTCTCTATCTCACACTCCTGGAAGATTCTAGCAGAGGTGAAGTTCTGCAATATGTGCCTTATCTGAAGTCTCTGGCATGTGTTTTCAGAGTAAACTGATGTTTACTTCTAGTAAACAAGCAGGTCACTTGATGTTACAGTCAGCCCTAGCAAAGTAATACCCAGCAGCCCAGCGTGGGCAACTATCCTGGCAACAGCAAAGCAGGATTGCTCCAAGAATAGAAGGAACTGAAATGTTAGAAAACACATGGGGATGGTATGTATCAAAGGTTTGCAGAAAAGAACTTGTTGGGCTGGAATAAATATGGAAAAAGCTATACTAATGAAAACATCCTTGGTGACGGTCCACAGACTGTCTGATTTGTGACAGTAGGGTACCAGCGCTAACACCTACTGAAAGGGTTAATGTAGTGTAGGATTTCCTGATGGAGGATGAGATGATAATTTAAGAACTTGCATACCCTTGCTGTTTGCACTAATAAATTGGGTTTGAGCCACTGTTCTGGTTTTTGATGTTGTCCTTGGAAAAGTCTGTCGTACAGTTACTTAGGAGGGAGCATAATGGCTTATGACAACAGCACCTGAAGTCCTCTCATGGAATGAATTCCCAGGAGGTCCTAATCATACAAAGCTAATATTGCTTAGCTAGTGATAATGTCATGCTGCCAGGCTGAGTTATATGGATTGCTGTGGCAAATGCCCGACTGCTTAATTTTAATTCAATGTAAATAAAAGTGGTGTCAAGCATATATTGTGAATAAGAAATGACTTTGCATGTGAAAATATTAGTGGGGGACTGATCAGCCAAAATGGCATGACCACCGCTTTTCTTAGTCATGTCTGGCAGCACTGCTGAGGTAATGAGTGATCTGCATCTCAGCTGTGAAATAGTGCTGTAAGCTCTTGAGAAGACCTGAGCAGAAGGAAACTCTCTCTAGAGGTGTGGATGTAAACCAAAACCAAACCAACCAAACAAAAATAGAAGGGGCCAAAATGAAGAGGAAAAGCAGTGATACAGGAGTATGAAGTGAGGTTCCTGACACTGATGGAAAAGCTTTGTGCCAGAGTCAGTGTCAGTACTGCAGGCTTGCCTTTCTCCAATGATTTCCAGGGGAGCTCAGGGCTCCTGATACCACCCAGACTTACGCCTTCTGCTTTGACTGATGGGTGAGCTGAGACAAGGTGAAGGGAAGCACCACCCTGAAGGGAACAGGGGGTGAAACGCTGATCTGTTCTCTCAAAGCACTCTTGGTCTCTAATTTAGGTCGTCCATAGATTATGAAGGCAGAACCTAAGTGTGGGTGTGATGTGCTCAGATTTGTTTATGGGGGTTAATTCTCACACTGAATGAATCCATCAGTAAAATTATTTCTATTTCCTGTAACCCTAGTATACAGAGAGACAATTAGCTGCAGGTTTATATTACTGAGGATATTGCTAACAAATTGCTTCTATTCCTGTAGTAAGGCAGTTAGGCTTGTTTATAACTTACCTTCTACCCCCCCAAAAAATTCCAAATATATATGTAAATGAAGTGAATCACTTAAGCCTCTGTCAAGTTGCCAGTTCAAACCTACTTATTGTGGGCACATCTCCCTTTATCATCAGAACCTCGTTGCTCACTTTAGACTCAGTCCACAGACTTTCCTTTTTGCCTTTCAGGTTACACATAAGCAGTTAATCACATTACAGCAAAGAAATAACTCCAAGTTGCTGTAGGTTGTTAAATTATTTACTTTTTTAGTAGGTTGTTACTCCAGAGCATTTTGAGGGAGAAACTCTGATGTGAATATTCATGAAAATACTAAAAAGTGAGAAGATAGTTCTGTTATTTATGTTTGAGGAAGAAACCGCAGCCTTGCTTGCATCATATTGAGTTATAGCAATTGCATAGTGGACTGCAATAATTTAATTACATGGGTTATGAAGAAAAGGATTGTTCTCTGGCTAGAGTGCTATGTTGGAGTTATGAGCGCTCTGTTCTGTGCTGTACACCTTGTCTGACCTGGGCAAATCATTCTCCTTTAGTTTTTCCACTTGTGCTGAATGGGGATAGTAATTACCCACTTCACAGAGGAGGGCATGTGGCTGAAATTAATTAATATTTATAGTGTACTTGGGTTTCCCTGATGAGGTTTGTAGCTCTGTTGCTACAAACAGTTATTTCTGGGTTTTGGCTTGTGTGTGCGGATACGATGTACAAATGCTGGCTCCAGCCAAAAAAGTAGTAAGGTGCAGTCTTAAGAATAACATTCCTTGGCACTTATATAAATTCAATTAATCGCTAAAGTTTTTAAAGCATTAATGCATCTGATACTGGCTTTGTTACTGCAGTATAATCACTCTGTGGAAAGCAAAAAAGTAAATAGCGAGGAAGAAGGCTTATGGTGTTTTCTAATGGAAGGGGTAAAAATATTGGCCCTCAGGGACAGCCCTCAGAGAAAAGACGACTTTAGGACATTGAACATAATTCACCTGAAACCTTGCAGATAAAGATGACTGAAAAATCTGGTCACCTTATTGACTTCAGTGCTGAATAGTTGGAAGGAACTGAAATCCCAATTAAGCCCTAAATGCTTATTTTACAATATGGTAGTAAGTAGAAGATGTTATAGATCATATCAATAAAAATGTTAAAGATTGCATCTATAGATATGTACCAAATACATAGCACATATCTTGGTGTAATAGCCAGAGGATTTGTTTTTAGCTGGATTTCTGTGCCAGCCGTAATTTCTGCCAAGCTATTTTCTATCAGTTACATAAATCCAGTGAAACCTAATAAAATTCACTTTTCAGAATGTTTGCTGGAAAGCAAATTTAGGTAAATGTATTCAAGAGCAAGATCTTGGTAAAAAGCAGTGTGGTGAATGAGTTGCCTTACGATGTCAAACAAAACTTCTCAGTACAAGGGGTCCACCGATGACAAACCTGCATATGCAGTTCTGCATTGCAACCAGCAATACTCAGTTTTAGCAGCAGGTTGAGTTAAGCAGAGGCTTAAATCTTGTCAGGAAAATTGTCCTCAGAATTAAGCATGTTTTTATGCATTTTTTCAGATTGGGATCATATCAAGGAGATGTTCAATGTAAAGAATGTGTTTAAGTGCTTTGCTGAATCCAAGCCATAATGGCCAAGATCTTCACCTTTCATTGTAATGATAGGTAGCCTCTACCAGGTGAATTACTTCTCCTCTGTTTGAAACACTGAGCTTTGGAGCCAGCCTTAACCGTAACACAGATTTTTCAGATAGGTACTCTGGCATTTTGTGTAGAGTCCCTTTGATGCTGTCAGTGAATCCTACTTAATTCATCTATCCAAGGAGGGCTCCAGAGAACTCCTGTTTTCTCATCCTGGAGTAGGTTTTTATTTTCTAATAACTTCTCCCTGAATTTTGACTCTGATTAGCAGCATGCCTGCATTTTAATAAATGATCTTAAAGAGTTCCCTTCTGTCTTCCCCCAGCAGTTAATTACACTGTGTAAATATGCACACAGCCCTGTTACTGATATTAATCCCAGTGCTGATAAAGCCGGATAGGAGAGTCTAGAAATGAATTGGAATAAGTATAAGCACAGGTCTTTCATTAGCCCAACTAAAAGTAATCACAGATCTCTTGCTGATAATATACATCTTCCAGATAGAGTACTAATTACATCTGGCAGTGCTGTGCTACATCACAGATATAACTTTATTGTAATCCTGCAGTGATCTAATGCTTACACATACCAGTAGCTGCTTTTCCCCACTTTCTCTCCTTGATGATGTGACCTTAGAGGTTTCAGGCCTTCGTACTACATCTTGTAGTATTTGTTATTCCCTTCTCACCATCCCCAGTTTCTCCTCCACTGTTTGCAATAAAGTTGTACAGAACGCAGGGATATTAACTGGTGGGTTACATGTGCCCAGGTTTAGTTGTCTTAAAGGCAAGCAACTGGAGAAGTCCTTGTGTGGGTTGCTTCAGAAAAACAATTGGAGAAATTAAAAGGTTGCAATGTCATTCACTTAAAAAAACCGATATCCAATTAAATTATTTTGTCCAAGGTGGATCACCAGACTCAGCATGAAGTGTGTTAATTAGCAAAATAATTCAACATCAGTGTGTTAATTGGCAAAACTGAAGAAGCTTTCAAGCTGAAGTAATTTCTATTACAAAAAAACCAACATTCCATACCTGCCATTTACATGGAATTCCTCTAATATATTTGATATCTGTTGAATAGAAAAAGAGCAAACAGTTTAACTGAACATGGATCAATGGAATAACTTCTTGTTGCTGTATTTTTGATTCAAAACACAGTGAAAAATTAGCCAGCTTTTACTGACAGCCCAGTTCAGGGTCCTTTGAATGCATCTCTCAGGCAGCGCTAGCTTAGAAATACCAGAGGTATGAGCAAGTGTAGCTGTATGATATTGAGCTATAAGCTATGTGGATGCACTCATCCCCTTACCATAGTAGTCACTTTTCCTATTGAGACGATAATTCCCATCTCTGTTGGTAAGAGCAGTTTACACTGCTTCTGAGAAACAGTCATTTTGAGTAACATATTTTTTGCGTGCAGATAAAAGCCCTTTCTGTAAGCTTGTGTGAAAGATTTCGCTAAGTACTTGTGTGTGCGGATGAAGAAAGTTGCCGGAATAGGAGGCTGAAACGTATGTGTTGAGATGTGGCATTTAAAAATCTCCCATAGGCCGACAAGGTCCGGAGATGAGTGATCCGTTCTTATTTACAGCTTAATAAAGTGTGTTGAAGTAAATACTGGTTGTGATTTGGGGCCCAGCTTGATGCTGTATTGGAGAAAAAAACATTTATAACAGTTTGACCAAATCTTTTTCTATGTCCACAACCTCTTTAGCCTTTTTTCTGTGTGATGTGGTCTCATGTGCTTTCATTAGACTCTCAGGGTTTTATGGACCTGTCTTCCTTTTCTGACTGCAATGAAATACTTTCTTGTTTCCTGAAAGCATAGCAGAGTTTGGTTGTACGACTACTCCTTGATCATAGCATCACACTGAGTCTTGGCTGTTTGCTTTTAAATAAGATGGTGCCTGGTATTTTATTCTTGCTCCAAATCAAAACAAACAATTTGGAGGGATTTGTGTCTAGACTGCAAACAGTTTACTTCAATTACTGTTTGTTACAGCATTTACAAAACTTGCACACTGGAATGCAATTTAATGAATTATTAAAGACATCAATCTTATGATAAACATGAAGCCAAAGTATTGAGAACTGAAAGAAAAATCACAGAAGCCGACTTGTATTTTAACTAATACCAAGAAATTAGTATCAGATTTTGTCTGTGCAGTTAGTTTCTCTAGAGTGGTTGCAAAGACTCAGTCCAGAGGAAATATTTCTGCAATTGTATGAGATTTTAAACTAGCTTATTTGCACAGCACCTTATTCAAATTTCTAGAAATAGTCTATTTCAATTCTCATGAAAAACTTCAGGACTTTTCTCATATAATGCAAACTGTGGTGCTTCCCTTTTGGCAAGGGTGATGGTAATAACATCAGTAGGTATGGTGTGAGATTGCAAAGAAACAGAAGTGCAGAAAAGAAAAAGCTGGTTACTAAGAGACACCTGTTCGACAGAGCTATGTAACTACAGAAATGTAGTTTTCTGATGCGAGACCTGGGGGTGATTTGGCTGTGTAAGGCAGGGGGTTGGAACATCTGGCCTGAGATTTCTAGTTCACAGTGAAGCTTCTAAGCTGCTTATCATGGGCAAGTCAATTATGCCCAGTAACTAAGGGCAGTTAGATAATGTGCTACCTTGCAGTATTGTGTCTAAAAGAAAACTGGGAGCAGATGGCAGATGCGTGTCTGTCTTGCAAGCAGTAGGTTGTGTAGGCAGCTCTATGATATCCCCTCCTGTGTCTTTTCATGCCCAGCAGCATCCCAATCAGCACCACTTTCACACTCCTTTTACATGAAATGACCAAAGTCTATAGGGAACCTTTTATTGCTCAGTGCATGTAAAACTACAGCTCACGAATAGAACCCAGTCTAAGCACTGCTAATGTGCACATGATAATATATTTGGCCATGAAGATGAACTGGACATGTCTATCTTTCTCGGAAACTATGAAGTATAAGGCCCCTCTGACGATCCGTAGGCTTGCGTTTAAACCACTACTGCATTTCAAACTAAGGATTCAGCAGAATCTCTCACATGAGACTCACAATGCTCTGCTGACTAATGCAAATAATTAATCTATCCATCTTAATGTGCAGACAATGAGGCTCAGGCATCCTGTTTGGATAGGACTACAGAAACTGGGGATTGGAAGTGCAAGCTTATGGTGCTGATCATTGATTTTGTACAGCTGATTTTTATTTCCATTATTTAGATTTTAAACTACAGGGCTGTCTAAAATGCCGTTCTTGTGTTGTGTTACTCCAACGGCCCTGTGAATGATGCTGCAGGTCCGAAGATAGTTTGCTTCCTACAGACAGTTGCATTCTCAAAACTTACTTTTGGAAGAAGACTGGGCTTTGGTGTTGCTATACAGATTCTGAGGTGATTTCGGTTTAAAACAGGGAGAAAAATTACTTTTGATATCTAATTTTAGGACTGTGATAAGTCTTCTGCCCACTTTACAGGCAAAGAGCTAATAAATGTCAGTGTTACAGCCAGTGAAAATATCAGCGAATGAAACACAAAGAAACAGTCCACAAATACAGTTTAATTTTTGTTTGATGTTGCTGCCCCCTGTTTTTCTTGAACACCAGCACTTAGAAACTCGTCATCTCAACTCATCTGAAGTGTGACCTTGAAGAGTTCAAAGTCACCTAGGAGATGCGATATGCCGAGTTCTTACTCAGTTTGTATTTTCACATGTACATCTGCATCCTTTTGTTTCCAGGTATCTAAAGCTATATCCCTTCAAAGAAGGGAGAGAGGAAACATTGTTTGACCAATTTGTGTAGTTCTGTTTCGTTTTTTTTCTCTTTTCTTTCAGAAACAAATTTCTGGGACCTCATTCCTTCATTCCCTTAGAAAGACAGACAACAGCTGCCAATAGAAGGTGACTCATAAGTGCAAATGACAGGCTTGGAGAAGCTAGATTTGAGTAGAAAAAAAAAGACACAATTTTACACTCAGAATGAAGGTTGAACCTGGCTTTTTTGAGGTTTATTTGTTTATTTGTTTGTTTTTTTCTACAGCTTGCTTTATGTCTTTAGTACCATGCATAAAATGAGATGATTTGTCGTGTAAGTGGAAAGCAAAGGAGAATAACATTTCTGATTTAACACACTAGGGTGAGGTGGAAAAAAACCAGCCACAGATGTTTTTAGTTGCCTAATTCACTATTGAGAATGAGGGACAGAAAGCCTGCTGAGGGACTGGGTCTCTCTGGGGGCTGGAATAACTAGTGATATCTTAGAATAGATGAGTGTTTGAAATGTTAAGTATTAGACAGCTCAGGGTAGAACTGGTTGTGATCCCTGTGCTGGAAGGGATTTTGCTATATGTTTTTATGTTTTGCTGGTTTGGGGTTCTATCTGGAGGGGGAGGAGGGAAGGATGGAGCAGTTCTAAAGAAAATGAGTAAGTGGAGAAAAGAGCTGTTTGGAGATTTATATATATATATATGTATATATATTTTTTTAAAAAAGCTTTTGTATATTTTCTTCAGAAATAGTGAATGAGACCATGCCTTTTTAATATAAAAATAGACAAGTTCAGTTGAGATTGAACAGTGCACTTAAAGGGAGTTTAGATTGAATGTTTTTATTCTAACCAAACCATCAGCATTTAAAAGCAATTAAGAGCCTGCAGTCATAATAATCTATTTACTTAAGAAAAAAAAGATAAATTAAATATGACATTTTGTTTAGTAAGTAGAAAGTATTTCGTTTAATTGCAGAGCAGTTGCCTTCAATCTAGAGACTGCTGATAACGGTATTCACGTAACCAAGTATGTAAGTCTGTGCTAAAAGGCCTTTGCATATGTAGATTTGTTTATGTATTGTACTGGTCAAATACTCTCTAAACATAAATGGCTGTGTTGACAACATGGGGATGTCCGCTGCTGTGATTGAAGTAGCATTGCTGTCGTTGCTGCCCCTTGACCAAGTTTGACCAGCACAATCAATATAGCTGTTAAGTGCTTTCTTGGGGACCTCTGCCCATGCAGGGTCATGTGGCTGGGCAGTGCAGGCAGGCAAGCAGAAAGATAAACATATCTGACATTCTGAATTGGATCTGAAGCTAAGCTGAGAAAATCAGTATTTTTCACTCCTATTTTTTTCCATCAAAATTCAGAAGATATGTCTTGATTTACACCTGTAAAAAACCTGACAAACTGTTTGTTTTGAATGGTAAGACTTGATCTTTTTGAAAGCTTTTCTCCTGCCTGTTGCATGTGTTTTGGTTTTGTTCTATTTTTGTTTTCCTATAGGGGCCTTCCTTCCTCTTCCTATTCCATTTTCCTGTATCTATCTTCTTTTCTACCGAGTAATATAGAAAAGTGTTTTAGAAGGGCAAAGAACAGTGAGTAACACTTTTCTATTTCCTACAAGTGGTGAGACTTATTTAATGTGAGAGACAGACTTGTTTCATGCCGTCTTAATCTTCTGCCCCTCACTTCCAAAAATATCCTAAACCCAAACAACCCAAAACTATTCTGAATCTTTAATGTGAATTGTTGGTTATATATATGGAAGGAGGAACTATATTAATCAGCTTTGCAAGTCATCCAGAATTGAAAAAGTAATTTGCTCCTGTGCAAATGCAAACTGCTTGTCACCATAAGGCTACATCTCCTTGCTATCTATACTATGCGTTTTTCAAAGTACTCACAGGCAGAAATCAGAACTTTTGTCCTCAGGAAGTGAAAAAGAAGAAAGTGAATTTGTTATTCAGGAAAACAGCGGTATCTCTGAAATGAACACGCATCTCCAGAAAAAACATGGTCTATTGCCCTTCCTGCTTACCAGTCTTTCAGTATCAGCCACTAAAAGTTTTAAGGCCAGATTAAAAAAATAATGATAATTGGAAATGCAGATCACTGCATAAACAACGTGCTCATGCCATGCTGTGTCTAATTTGTGCATGGAATTAGTGTAATTGCCAGCGCAAGTTGGGTAATTGGGTGTGGAAGTTATGACCATCATTTCCTCATCCGCACAAGCTGGAATGAAAATCAGTCATGCTTTATTTACGTAGTGGCCTTTTCCACAATAGCTTACTCTTTAGTGTAGATGAACTCAGTGGGACCAGTCAGTCTTTGCTGTGGCAGCATGTGGTTTCAGAAGTCCAAGGGTAGTGAGTACAGTTGGTCTGGAAAAGACAACTGAGTATCAGAGAGGTTTTCTCCTAAAACATATGTGCTGTTCAACCAGGAGCTGCTCTATTCTCTCCTGATTTTTTCCACACATTCTCCCAATTAGGAGATGAAGACATTTTTTGAGTATCTTGAACTTGTGTGACTGTTCCCCTGTGTCTGATGGTTGGCATTTTAATGATTCCTATTGAGCAAGAATGAAGACAAACATCAGTGGGGGGCAGCTCTATTACCTGGCAATACTTAAAGGAGCTGCTCCTCTGAGGAGAAGGTTGGCAGGGGTTTGCAGAGACACTGGAGGTGATTACTGGAGGTTTCCTGGATCCAGCAGCATCAGGCTGCTGTTTGTGCCATTCTGTGTTTTCAGTGCTGCTGCTGTGGCCGGATGGAATGGTCTGAGCTGTGTGCAGCTAACGGCAAGGGTTGCATTCAATTTGTGCCTTTCTTTATGCTAGGCATAGAATTCCTTGTCACTGTGCTGGTTTGACATGAGCAATTACTTTGCTTTCTGCATGTAGAGGGAGGAAGGAATAAGGAAAACTAGAAGGAAACAAACAACAAAAATCTCTGGCTCTGCCTGACTCCAGGGTGTCTGTTTTTTCCTGGTGAGATTGGTATTGGTGAACCAGAGTTATTGCCTGAAGATCTGTTTCTTCACAAGCAAAATGTTCTGGTTCATTTTGCGCTGCTATTTTCTGCACCTTTTCCTGTGCTAGAAATTTAACATGGAGCTAATAGTAAATAACATGTTTTCTCTGTGAAGGAAAATAAAGCCAAAGGACTTTATTATTATTATTATTATTTATTTTATTTTTTGGAAAAATGTGACATTTTTCTTTTTCAGCCTAGTTTTGCTTTAATAATCTTCTAAAATGCTTAACATTCTTTTTTTTTCTATTGACAAAGAAACTGATTTTAAAAGAGGAAGAGTAAAACAGTTTTTGTGGCAAGATTTTACTGGTTTAAGGACATGTTACAGCTCAGTAGTCTTTAATCTTTAGATGTGTTTGTGCAGTGATAATCCCTTGTAAAATGCTAGGAAGCTCATTACTTAGAGCTGAATTTTATTTTGGGTTATCACAAGTAAATCTGTGGAGCTGATACCTTTTCATGCTGGCTGTGACTTACCCCAGAAGAAGGGAAGGCTACAAGCTGGTAATGCTCGGTCTTGGTATTACATCTTCACCATTCAAAAAAATCATGACAGCTTTCAGGTTCATGAGACTTCCCAGATGAAAGACACATATGTTTGTATCCGCTTCATGAGATTTTTTTAAGTCATACTTTCTATCTTTCTAACACAAATGGGAAAGCAAGCTTTATTATTTCATAAAATTGCATATAAGCCCCTGCTGTAGTATCAGGCAGCTCTTTAGTACCAGGGATAGTGCAAGACCCATGATAAAACTGAGGGAGCTTATTCATGGTGAAGGTAACATACAGCATTGCTTCCCCAGTCACCCTCCACTATCAGGCATGTATTTCCTGCGGGCATGTATTTCTTGTGAGCATGTATGTCCTGTGATCATTCCTAACAGCCTTAGGAAGTGGCTTTCATTCGTCTTTCTGACAAACTTAATTTTAATAAATTTGGTACTAACGGAGCTTCTTTTTTTGTTTCATTTGGGGTGGGGGGAGCCTTCAAATGTGTGCATTGAACTTTCTCTGCAGTGGAAAAAGAATAAGGGAAATCCCTTGGGGAGAGCTGAACTTCCTGTAGCTTAGAAATCTTTTTTGGATCTCCTAGACTTGGTGCAATTTGTGCAGTGGAAGAGTTGCGGCCCTTGGGTATGTTATCTCTTTGATTTGGGCTTTTCTAGTTGTAGTGAGGCAAATCTTTCAGCGAAGGAAATTTGAGGTAATAATTCATGATGTTTTGCTGCTTTCCACTGGCTAAAGATCTGTTCCTCAGAGTGCATTATCCCACTTGTAGGAATTTCTCAGAATGTCTTGCCTTCCCTGAATGATATTCCCAACTGGTGGAAATTATTTGTGCTCCACTGGAAACCTATAGAGTGGCACCAGTTTGTCTGTTACTTCTTTAATCTCTTTAGGAAATACATGCTGTTAGTAGTGCTTATAGTACGATACTGAACTACTTGATTAACAGCAAGCCAAGGGTAAAGACTAATAATCTACTTTCCCTACTGAGCTTTATGGATTAGGCTGCTGAGGATAAAGGTGGTAGGTGACATGATGAGAATATTTTTCTTCCATAAGACTTATTTATTTAGTTGCTTGGGTAGCTCAAAGGCAGAAATACAGAAATACCATTCTCCCTGAGAACAGGTGTTGAACAAGCAGAAGAAATGGAAGGAAGAAATTGTATGTGCTTCCCTGGAGGCACACGTGTCAAATGTAAAACATGAGTCAAAGGGAAAGGAATATAAAGCTTCGTTCCATACCTGTGTCATGATAAATGGCTGACTACAATTGTAAGACAAATTAGTTCAGTAGATAGGTCACTGAACTGGTGACAGGGCTAAAAGTTTCTGTTAGCAGAGAAACCTCCTGAATTATTTCTATAATGAGTGAATCTATGCTATTCCTCTAGTGTTTTGGGGGATAATGACTTGCAGATGAGAGAGGTATGGAAGCAATATCCAGCTTTGGGGCTAAATTCAGATCTCTAAAGCCCCTTCTTAGTTGAGGCCGAAGGCAGGTTGGTTTGCTGTAGGATGAAGTTTAATAAGGCTGAGTGAAAAGATCAGTGAACTAGAATTTGGGAATGCAGTGCTGGAAAATCAGAAATGCAAGTGGGAGGAAGATGCTTATTTGGCTGTTATTTGCATTCAGAAATAAAGTTTCTTGTGTAAGGAAAGGAGTATGAGAGGATGGAGAAATAATTTTCAAGCTGTTAAGTGCTTCTGAAATGAAATGTCTAAGCCAATGCTTTAGTGCTCCCAGAGTATCTGTCACTTACCAGAACTTCAAGTGTCTGGATCTCTTGTCAGACCTTGAGTCTTGCCCATTGAGCTTGCGAATCAATACTTCTATATTTGTAGAAAGGAAGTCTTATGATGTTAATCTGCTGTGGAAGGACACCCAGAAGTCCTGAAACTCCAGAGTTTTCAGTCTAAAACATTTGTACTACACAGACTGAACTTTTCAGAAGAGCTCAAAATAGGTTTCTTCCAGCTTTCACTGTTGCGTTGATACAGCTGATGAAACAATACAGTCCTCTGCAGTGTGTTGAGAGGAATGGGCCATTTTTCAATGTTACACCTTCCAGGCAGGCTGGTTAATTTTGTTGATAAGTATCAATAGCATTTTGTTTAACTTATAGGAATTTTGAAAATTACATTTGATACACTTCTTTTCATTTTTAACAACCTCAATAAGGGATATGGCAAAACAAGCAGGGGGACCAGGATGTGTGGGCTAGTTCCAGGATCAAGGTGATATCCCATAAGGAAATCTTCCTTGCACCTGTGTGTTGGTCTGCTTTTTTTAATGTAAGTTTGCCTCAAAACATAGCTAAATGAGTTGAAGGAAGTGATGAAGAGACAAAGGGCCTTATGGTTTTTTAGAGATCAAAAGTACTCTCACTAGTGGAATGACTATTTCTTCTTGTTTCTTAACATCATGTCTGGAAGTCCAAAAGGGCATCTGATTCCACAGGATGATTTTAATCATCATTGTTCCACCTGGAAGATAGCACTTGTCAGATGTCATAAAAAAATGTCAATGATTTGGGTGCTACAGTTCTGATAATGGCTTTCACCCAGTAGTCTTTTATTCTTGGTTTTGCCCTCAGCTGAGAGAGGAACTCAGGAATTTACTTGGCTTTTTCATTCCAAAAAGACTGCATGAAATCCCCAAATTTAAGTAGTTTATATATAGTAAAGTGAGGCTACCTCCCTCTACATTCCACATGACAGTGAATGAAGATGAGGAGGAGGAGAAAGGAAGATAAAGGTCATCAGTCACTTGGCACTACTGCGCCTCTCCTATGCTTTCTGCTAAAGCCTTGAGGATATAGGCAGGAGGCAGCTTAGGTTTGTTATCCTTCAGCTAATAGGATCTTAGTCACACATCTTAGTGGATTAATAAGAGTTTTGAGCATTGGTTTGTAATATGCTTTGACTTCCCCTCCTTTTGAGATAGCTTCCTGATAAAATGCATGCCAAGGGGGAGATGTGAGGTGCAATTTACCATCCTGCCCCTTAGTTTTAAGAGATGAATCCTCTAAAGGAGACAGGCACATGCCTTTCTTTTTATTTTATAACTAGGAGGCAGTTAAAATCTAGCGAGTTCTCCTCCTGACAGATAGGAAGAACCCCAGGTCAGAATGTCTTGTGATTGTCTTATCTTCCTTTAATACCCTCATCCTTCCTTGTTCTGCTCAAGGGGTGCAGTTCCATCCCTCACTGCTTCGTGGAAAACCTTCATCTGTTCCATTAGTTCTACTCTCTCCCCCCTTTTCCTTCCAGCATGGTTAAAAAATATAATAGGAGAAATAAGAGACTGGAATTTGCAGGGTGGGAAAGGTGTAGGGGTAATGAGGGACTGTTTAAAAAATAAAAACCTTGGGGTTTATCTTATTTTTTATTAACTTGAGGGGACTGTGATTTTGGCCACAGTGCTGCTTGAAAGTTTCACAGGCCTAATATCTTCCCTAAAGGTATTTAGCATTAATATGTCTTGACTTATATAGTAGTTATAAATAGTATAGACCATTAAAAGATGGAATCATTCATTCCTGTTGGACTCCTTCCCAAAGGCTGTGAGCTGAATGTGCTTTGAACCCTGTGGAGGTAAATATCAGATACACTCTTTGCATACAGAGATTGTAGCTTAATACAAGCTGCCTTTGCACTTCAGTCGGTGGTTAGTCTGCAGCTGGTGTAGATAACTGCTCATGTGCAGCTGATTTGATCTTTTGACTGGAGACTCAGTAGCAGGTTTTTTGTCCTACATGACTCTGTCTTTCTGACAGCCCTGTCACTCTTCAGCTTTTTCTATATGTGTGTGTCTGTGCTTTAAATAAGATCAAGAAAATGAGAATAATCTAACCATTTTGTCTGGAGGAGGTTTGCCCTCATCAGGTAGATATCTATCTCCCCATCACAATGCTAGTTTCAGGCTTCTCAGGTGATGGACTATGAATCCTATCTTTTGACCACAGACAGTTGCTTTTTTTTGGCATAATAGACACGATTTAAATCTTTCTATGGGGATATGACCATGGAGCTCCATTTTAAGGTTGGTTGTGATCTGCTGCTTGAGGAAGTTTCCATCAGTGCTGCAGCAGATGTTTTCAGTTTCTAAAAGTATTAACAGTGCCTGTTTCATGGAGATCCTAGGTGGAAATGCAGCAAGAGGCACCACTCGGTGATTGCAGCTCTCCAAGGTGCAAACTTTATATGTTGTTATTATAGCAGTGCTTGTGCTTGTTACTAGTGTTGTCCTGGCTGGCTGTTGAAGTTGATGATGCCAATGGGATCTGGTTCATCTTTAGCTGATGGCTGTAAGTTGGACGGGGAGGTAGGGAGGAAGAGGAAAAGAAACAACTTGTACTTCATGTTTTAATGCCAGGGCTTTTTTTTTGTGTGTGTGGTTTTATTTATTTATTTATAACTAATTTTTATTTTTTCTTCTTTCCCCACCCCCAAAATAACTGGAATGGATCTTACTTTGAATATATCTTACTTCCTTTAACAAGTTGTTTTTGACTAAGTCCTGCCTGCTTTGCTAAAATACAACAGTTTTTATTCTGACAGTATCAACCTGTTCTACAGAATATAGAGCTCCAGTGAGAATAGACCTTTAACAGGAATTTATATCCCAAGTCTGAAATGTGCACTTTGTCTGTTATGATCCCTGGGTGCCTGTTAAGGGATTACTTACATCTTAACATCCTAAGTTTCTTTCCATAAACAAATAAAACCTTTGAATCTGAGGTTCAAGGAATATGCACAGATGAAATGTGGTTTAACAGCTCTTTGGAGAGAAAGAGATAAGGTGGGAAAGTGAAGAATTGATGACCTATTAACTGTTTCAATTTCCCATCTTGAATTATTGGCAACATGTGACATTACAACCTTACAAATTACTGTCAATAAATAGCTCGGAAAATATGACCTTTGCATTACAACTGGTCTCAATATGCCTTCCAGCTTATTACACACAGCTGCTCCTGGCATATTTTGTTGCAGCTTGAGTGGGTGAAGGAATTCAAGGAACTAATGAACTTTCCTTGTGTAATGAGGCAAATCTCTGGGCGATGGCTGAAATGTCTCTCGTTTGAGACTGGGCTCACTCCCCTAGAGTTTTGGGGTCATCTGATTTTCAGTGATAAAGACATCTAATTAATTAAGGATAGTTGTCCTTATATTCTGCCCTGCCTCGTTCTAGATCAAGTGATGATTCTGCTCGTAGATTCTAGAAAGTGCTATGTTACTCTTAATTCCTCCCAGTTCCTTGACTGTGGTGACCAGTGAGTGCAAGCTGAATGGATGGTTTGTCTCATTTGTTCATGGCACAACAAGTGCATTAAATTCTTGCTTTGTTTTGTTGTTCATGTGATTAACACACAAACTAAAGTAAGTGTTGTGCTGAATTTGGCCCTGAGATTTCTGCTGATATGGGAGAAGCTGCAAACACAAGGACTTGATTTTGCATCTTTTCGTCTTAGCGCTATTGAGGAGTAACAAGTCACCAGATTAGTGTTGGCAGCCAGAAAGCTCATAAGGCACTTATGAATCATAGGCCTGAGCCAAATTAATTTCTAATTTAACTCCATTAACAAAGGGTCGCTGTAAGATGAGACCTACCATGTTTGTTTATGGAGTGATGCATTTTATTGTCATTTGCTAGTGTAAGTTGCATAGGGAGTGCTAGAAGAGTGTTTTCAGGGGGAAACTAGATGTCCTGAACACATGTAACAGAAGACTGCTGAATACAAATGACTTTTTGAACCAAGTTTGGTTTTTTTTTTCTCAGTTTCTGGGAAACATACCTTGTGTCTGTTAGTATAGTGTTGTTCATCGCTGACTGAAAATCAGTCAAAAAAGTGTGTTCCCATCTGTGGTGATGCAAAAAGACGGAAGGATTAGAGAAAGGAGAACAGAAAGCTTGAATTTGACTCATACCTTGTTAGAGATAGACAGGGTGGAAGTTGTGATTTAAAGTTAGAGCAGGTTAGAATCTTATGAAGTCTATCTCTCCATGCACTCAAGGACAGGGAAGAATGATTTCAAGAGTTTCATCAGAGTAAGTATTCCCTCCCTGCCTTCTGTAAAAAACTCTTTTAAACTTTGCATGCTTGACGTGTAATAAAACCAACCTACAGCGCAGAGCTGATATTAGGAGTGATCAGTTAATGTTTTCAGGCACTTTGGGGACCTAAAGATGAAAGGCACTTATGGTCATAAGTTTCACTACCCCTTCTGCCCCCCGATGAAAGTTTTAAAGATTCAGTTTCTTCTCTAGGGTGAGAGGGAGGCAGTCTATTATTCAAAGACGTCATCCTTAACTCTCATGTAGTTTCCTTGTGGCCATGCAGCACCCTTCAGTAATTCTGTCAAGTAGTATCTTTTGCTTGTGACAGAGTGCTAAACAGTGATTTATTGCTTGAATACACATTGCATTCATGAAAGTCATTTGTTTAAATAGTAAAGTGCTAAATAAATTATTCATTGCATGCTAATTTTTCACTTTTATATTCTGTAGTGAGCTCCAGAATAAGCAATCTGGGTATTGTATATACCACATGAAACCCAGTTTTCTTGTTGTGTATATCCCTGCATACCCAGGCCTCCCCTAGGACATGGTTCCTTTTCCAAGGAAAGACCTAGTTTCAGCCTTTCAACTTTGTTGCCCTTTATGATATTTTTCCTCTTCATTCTTTCTTCACGCAGAGCTGTGTGAATTATGTTCAAGTAGAGGCTTGGATTGCTGGTTTGGGAAATACTGTGTGTGTTTGGAGTTTATGGGTATTTCTAAATCCTTCAGAAACTTCGGGGTCTTAACCACAGAGGCACTACCATAAATATAGCTTGCAAAGCAGAATCCGAGTGGCTGAGTGGCATGTTTCCATAAAGTCTCTTCTTGCATGCTCCCTCTTTTTATGCACGTGTTGTATGCTGCTCTCTTTTAGCTGCCAGTGCATGTAAAATCAGGTGTCTGAGACACAGCAGCAGCTAGTTTTTGCTTGCAGATATGCTTCAGAAATGGCTTCTCAGCACTTAAAATCTTCGTCCCTTGGCAAAGCCCAAAGCCTCCAGAATGTCTCTGAGTGTTTCAATAGCAAGCCCAAGAGCTAGCCAGGCACAGAACAGCTTAGTGCTTTTCTGTGGTCGACCCTTTCACCCTTTCTGGGTGTCCACTCTAAATCACTGGCAGTAACTGCATGTTTAAGCAAGAACTACTGATTGGCAGTGAATATAATAGAGTGTAAGAGAAGAAATTTCCTTCCAAGTAGTTTAGGGCTTCACCCTTCTGTGGTCTTAATTCTGAAATAATCCCCCAAAGGCCTATGCGGGTACTCAGTGAAATGAATAAACACAAGACTGCATTTCCCTCTTGAAATGTGCACAGAGCTCTCATGCTAATGGCTTTTAAGCATCAATGCAATTATAGTGTGTAATCGATTCCCTCTATACTAACTTTTGTCTTCTGAAAGGAAACCTTGTCTCTCTCTTAACTGTTTGCCTTTATATTAAAACATTTAAAGATGACAGGCATTTTTTACCTCTTGTTTTTCTCTACCTCTTTCCTGCCTATTTCTGCCACTGGAAGAAAATCTGTCATTACATTTACTTTGCAACCTGACTATCTCTGTTTTCTGTTTTTAATTCAGTAATCACATGTAGAGCTGCTTAGAAATATTTCTGTGAAAGGGGAATTTGTGAAAATGGGTTTCAATGTTGGAAAAAGGGCTTGAAAGGAGGGAATTGGTCCTTTTCTGAGCCAGGAAAAGCCGTCACTCAGTGTCTTGACGTTTGGGCTTTAGCTATTACAGAAACACAATTTCCTTCTCTGTGCATTGGTGGTGGTAGTATTTTAAATTCTTCTTAGACTGAGTAAATTTGTTTCATTCTGTTGACAACCATGAAGGTTGGGGCTATCTTTAAAAGATTTGAGGGATGGGGATGCCTCATTTTGGCTCTCTTCATTATAATTCATACTGTTGTCTCTAAAAGTTGTCACCATGCCAGGGACCCCTGTAAGCTGAGTATAAAAGAAACTGCCATACATATTGCTCTACTGATTGAATTATCCAAGAGTAAGAAAGGAAATACTAGTATCCATGTTTGGTGAACATTGAGTTGCCTACCAGTATTTTTTATAGAAACCAAAAATATGAATAACTATAAACAGATTTAGACAAATTTGTGAGGGCTGAAGCTACCTGTAGTTGCTATAAGAGCAAAAGAATTGTCATACTTGGCCATATTCCCCCTCTAACAGAGGCTAAAATTGCATGCCTGGGAAAGCTTGCACAAACATTGTGCTAGATATATTTTTATTTAGTTGACCTTAATGCACATGTCTTCCCTGAACTCCTATCTCCCCTTGAACTGATGTTGTTTTCAGTATCCAGGAAATGCAGTGGAAAGGAATTTTCTTACTCATGTAGATGTGGTATTTTGAACCTATCAGTTTCACTTGCTGTGCTGGGTCTTGCGTGTTCAAAATCAGTAAATAATCAATTTGGGACACTTGTGACTTTACAGATTTCTTTCATATTTCATTTGCTGTTCTTTTTTGGATTGAAAGTTGGAGTAATTTCTCACTTAAAAAAAAGGCCATTCCACATCTTTGATCATCCCTTGCTTGCTTTCTCTGATCTTTTTATTAATAGGCACGATAGTAGCAATAGTTTCTGAATTAAGAAGAGTATAATCTGCTGATTGCTGAAAATCAGGAGGGGAAAGAATCACCTTCTACATAGAAAATTTTTAATGCTTTCTCCTTAAACATCTGCTATTGCCTCCTGTCACAGATGGGATACTGGGCAATATCAGACCTCTTTTCTGTCCACTGAAGGATGTAGAAAAATGAAGGGATTTTTAGTTTACAGATCCTTCGTAATAGGCTGTAGGGAAATGGGGTGTCTGTAATCTAGCTGTGTAACCATGTGGCTGTCCTTCTCTGTCATCACACTTTTCCCCTCTTCCTTTGCTTGCTGATGTGTTTATCATAAGAAAGCAGTTGATCTGCAGTCCAGGGGGAAAGCAAATCACAGTCTTCATGCATCCATAGTTCTTGGTACTTACATAGTTGTTAGAGACCCTGATACTTGCTGACTGGTATAAAATTGCTAAATAATAATAATACAAAGAACAAGGTTTGTACAAGTAATTTGCCCCAAACAATGAGTTCTCTCGAGTTTGTCTTTTTCTATTCATGAGCAGCCTGTAAAACTCTGTCATGAATTATTCAGACTTATTTTTGAATTTATTTGAAAACCCTTCCTCACAGAGATGCCTCACCAAACAGCTCACTGAGAATATTCCTGAGTTCTGGTTGGGTTCACCCTTTTTTTTCCTCCCAGTCCTAAGGTTCTGTGCTGTATTAGGAAGGTATAGATGAAGAAGGGAACAGATAGGTGTTGCCCAATTATTTATAGTGGTTGATTGAATGCTGCATACTCTGAAACACTGCAGTCTAGCCTGAGAAACATGGTTTATTAACACATAATGCATAAGAAAGTCCTTTGGCTTCCTGCTCAATTATAGGAGACCAACAGGCTTGTGAAAACTTAATTTAGTGCTTCTTTGTTATTGACTTATGCTCCTGCTAAGTAGGCAATAGAAAGGATCTCTAGAGTTTAATAAGGAATTCATGGATCACTGCACATTGAGGTGTACTTAAACTGTCCTGATTGTGGCTGAATATTTGTTTCTCTCTTCCCAATTAGAAGGCAGTGTGACAGTTTTATCAGGAGAGTCTTGTAAAGGATAGTTACACCATTACCATTTTTTACAAGGCTATATTTATTACAATAACTTATTAACAAAGTATTCTTTTATTGAAGACTGCTTGTGTTCTGTGCCTCTATGAGGCAGTCCCTCTATGCCTAAACATTTGCAGATCAGAACAATGGAGCAAGCAAACTACACATGCAGTGTGTTGAGTCCCAGAAGCTCTGGATGTATTTGTGTTGCATGCTCCTTGCATGGGTGGAGAGTGAAGACTGTTGTCTCCCACTAGAGAGGGAAGACTGTTGTGACACCTTTTTCTCAGATTGTGGCGCATCCTGAAGATCAGGTCATAGTGTTGAGTGTGCAGCTGGCACATGAATGAAGCGAGAAGCTTTCTATCAATACAGCACTAATGTTGGAGTTCATGAAGACCCTAAGTTAACCTATGCTGGAAATTGATGTGCTCTTAAGGCTTGGGACATAATAATCCATGGTGCTGTGTAAGAAATCAGGACAGAATGGCATCTTGAAAGCTTTCATTGGGCTGTAGGGTGGTAGGATGGGGGGAACAGCACTGAAATCATACCTTTTTTTTTTTCCCCTGGGATTTCGGTGGTCAGAGTGATGTCTGATCACTGCTGTAAGAGTCTACAGAAGAAACTGATTCTCAGACTGATTCACAAAGCTGCTCTAAGTGGTTTGCAGTCAGGTATTAGAAATATTTTATCTATTTATTATTTCAAATGGTTTTGGCAAAATGTTGAGCAAAGAGCAGTCTGCACACAAGTAATGTGAGCAGATTTCGTGCAAGCCACTAAAGGAATCCTGTAGGACCGATCCTCCTTTCAGAGTTTTAGGTCAGTGTAGAGCTAACATTGTAAAAATCAGAGCCACAAACGTTGTAGGCAACACCTTTAAAAATGCATGTTCTTCTGTTTGAGAAATAAAGAAAAGGCGAGACAATGTTTTTCATTTCATTACTGTGCTTCTTCACAGCTCCTATTCTGACATTTAGAACAACATAATATGCATGTCTCTGTTCATTAAGTTCCTTCGTACTACATAGTGACAGCAGCAGAGAGGAAAAAAATAAAGAAAAAGAAACAATCTTAAACATGAACTAACCTTTGCAGGCTAAATAACAAAGAAATGAGAACAGCAAAGAAGAAATATGTTTTCTGAAAAAGTAAATATAACCAAAATCGTTGACTCGCATAGGTTATTCAAATATCATTACAAAGGGGAAAAGAGAATACTGAACTCCGGGGCAGAAATAACTAATTTTGTGCCCAATGACTTGTTTGTTTTGCACATACATGTTTGAGGAGATCTGTTGCCAGTATTTGAAACACAGTAAATGACACAAGGAGACTGCTGAAACTAAACGGGCTTGAAGAGGTTTGTGAGCTGATATAGGTCCACAAAAATGAGAGAGCTTCCTATAGAAAAGCCCTTTTGTGTTTTGGAAATAGGATATCTGTACCAAATGGAGATATCTAAGCGATTACCCAACAAACTTGTGCACAAGTATGCTGCAGCATGTTGTCAAATGTTAGCATGGAAGTGTTAAATGCTAAGATTTTATCCCAAATTTACTAAGTAGAGAGGGTATACAATATTATTTATGGTTCTAGATGTAGCTAGTCTGCAACATGTATATTTGGATTGGTCCAGGGATGCCTCTGCAGAAGGATTGTTAGAGCTACATCAAAAAGTGTGATGGAATGCAGCTGGGTTCTTTCCCCCCATAAATTCCAAGACGGCTACAGCACTTTAAGATTGTGTGGGTTTTAATGAAATTTCTGAGGGAATTAAAAAGAACAAGAAAGACATTTGAGCTCTCTGGAAGTGAAATATTTTGATTTCCCTTATTGGCACTTCCAATTTTTTGCCTTTTCATGCTCTTTAGGGGATATCAATTACATTTGCTTTTTTCCCCCTCAAGTAAGGATGTTAAAATTCTCACTGGAGTTCTCTTTCGTGGAAGTTTTGAGATTTGTTATTTTCCTCAGTTGGAAAAAAAAGTAAAAATCTGAGTAATTTGTGAAAAATTGCTCTCAGTCTGTTTGGCATCAGGAATTACACACCGTGAATCTTAGTAGTCCATAAAATTAGCCTGATTCTAATTTTTGGGTTTTACAGATGAGGAAAGTGTTTCTTGATTTGTGTATGATATTCCGTAAGATAACATCAGCCAGTGGCAAAGAACGGGAGAAAAAAAAACAACACTGTTTTTCCTATTTACTCTTCACAATTTCTATGCCTCTTATCTTCAGATCTGCTTCTAAACCTACCAGATGTCAAAATATTCATTAGGGGAAATATTCATTAGTTATTGACATCTCTGGTTCCTCTGGTAGGCAGAGAAGAGGGCCAAGAGAAGACAAGACTTGGAAAAAAATGTAACTGTCCTGTTGCTTTGCAGATCTAAAGGAGGCTCAAAGCCAAGGGTATGTGCAACTTCTATGTGATGTCTCCAAGCAGGTCTCCATGCAGGCTGGCACTGAACATTATTGAATTCACTGCTACCTTTGATTGGGAGAGTTGTTATTCTGGAGGGTTTTATGTGCACACCCTTTCCTCTTCCTTTTTCTCCCCATGTAATCTTTATTTATTTAAGTAGGGGATTTACAGACCCATTCAGGAGGTGCTGTGAGGGATGTCAGTGACACAGTTCTGTATCTGGAGCAGACAGCTGCCCTGCTGTCTCTGATGAGCATTCCTGGGAGGGTGGAGATTGAAATTTAGCACTTCTAAAGCCCTAATTGGCACAAGCCTTCGCGAAGCATATGTGCCCGCTGCAGCTCTGCCATCTGATGTCTCAGCAGGTGGCTGGCTCTTTGCACATTGTCCGCCTCTTCAAAGAGGGACCCTCCAGGCTAGAAAGAAGCACCTCCGGGACAGCCGTGGGATGGTGCGTTTTGGGAAGCGCAGGGGATATCTATGTCAGAGAGATGGAACGCCTCTCCTATGAGGAACCGCTGAGAGAGCTGGGGTTGTTCAACTTGGAGAGGAGAAGACTCCAGGGAGACCTTTCATTCTTAAAAGGGACCTATAAGAAAGATGGGGAAAGACTTTTTAGTGGGGCCTGTTGTGATAGGATATGGGGTAATGGTTTTAAACTAAAAGAGGGGAGATTCAGGTTGGATGTGGGGAAAAAATTCTTTACAAGGAAGGTGGCAAAGTACTGGAATAGGTTGGATGTGGTTCTGGGTAACCTGATCTAGATGAAGATGTCTTTGCTCATTGCAGGGGGTTGGACTAGATGACCTTTGAAGGTCCCTTCCAACC
Source organism: Coracopsis vasa (assembly GCA_026283785.1). Taxonomy (NCBI): domain Eukaryota; kingdom Metazoa; phylum Chordata; class Aves; order Psittaciformes; family Psittacidae; genus Coracopsis; species Coracopsis vasa. Next base: position 39,670 of record JANHGB010080165.1, read on the forward strand.
TAAACTATTCTATGATTCTATGTCAGGGTGCCCTGGGGAGCAGCGGAGGAGGGCTCACGGTTGCTGTGTGAACCCACCCTCATTGTAGCAGGGGATGCATGTTGTCCCCTGGGTCTGGCCAAAGCAGGGGCTATTTCAAGGGGACATAACACTTGGAAGATTGGGGTCACTGCATTGCCCTAGTTGCCACAGGGTGGGTGTTGCTGGGGGACATGGTGGGTCTAGGGCACCTGGAGTTAGCTTGCCACTGTGGGGACATGGGGCATGACTGGCAGGGGCAAATGTAAGTGGGCCACTGAGGAAATCGGGACCTGGGAACACACTGGGGCATCATGGAGGAGTTGAGGGCTGGTGGGAGAGCTGTGGTGCAGGCTTCTGGGGCAGCCTCAGGGCTGCCTCCTGCACCACCATGGCCAGGCCTCCCATGCACCTCAGGGTGAGGGGTGGCAGGGCTGAGCCTTGCAGCCAGGGCTTGTCCCATGCCCAGCCAGGGAGCAGGGAAGGCTGCACACAACCATGGACTTTGGACACGTCCCTGGGGATGTTCTTCCATAGTCTTAATTTCTTTGTGGGGTCATTTATGCAGTGTCACTGAGAAGCAAAGCCAGGTAGTCTGCTCCCTGCCTTGTCTTCTGCCTGATGGGGTTTGCATTTTAATAGCCTGAGTTTGTAGCCAGTTGTTTATCGATAGCAGGATGAATCTCATATTTTAGACAAAAAGATTAAAATGGAAATAGATAATAAGAAAGGCTGCTTTTCTTCTGGTGATGGTTGGCCCTGGTAAAGCACTCTTTTTTGTGGTGCCTTTCCCATCTCCCCTATCAGCTGCATGTAACTTGTGTTCATGCAAATAGGAAATGCTGCCCATGCTGTGAGTGATTAACACAGTTGTGCTGCTGAAACAGATGTCTGTCAGATGTGTGTGCTCTGTCCTCTATACCTTCCTCTAATGCAGTAACTACATGCTCGCTTATGTTCTCAGCTCCCACATTGTAAAGCTTTTTCTGCTCTGTCTCACATGCTGAGCATATTTGAAAGACACAGTTCCTGGTGTGACTGGCTCAGGGCTTCTGGTATGTAAAAGGTAGGATAGCTTTTGCCTTTGGAATGACAGCTGTGAGTTGTGTTCCTATACCCCAGTGCAAGCAGCCGCGTGGCTATTCCTCTGCCATGCTGGTGCCAGCTTGCACAGGGACTGAATTTTCTCCAGTCCTTTGCTTCTCTGCCAAATCGGTTGTAGTTGGTAATGTTGTCAAGGGAGCAGGGGGATGTGTATCTGTGAGCCTCATTTCTTAGGAACCCAGGCTGAAACTAATAAGAGATATATAGGTCACGGGTTTTGTCAGGTGAGAAGTGTTGCGCTTCTAATTTACTGTGGTTGTAATGGGATGGAGAGGAGGATAAGATATACAGTGATCAGGCAGGGAGAAATGCAAAATAAATTAGTAGCAATAGTAATGGTCTAGTCGTTTTTCCCAAATGTCGGAAGCCCATCATCTTGAAAGTCAGGAATTATTTTTCTAAGACATTAACAAAAGAGCAGGCTGAAATGTTTTGCTGGAAATTCTTTTTGCTAAAATTGCTTTCCTCCCTCTGGTAAGATAATTTTATTCTAGAAGTGTCTGTTTTGGCAGGAGGGAAAAGCTGTTTATCAAAAGAGCTAATAAAACTCCTAAATGTGGAAACACTTTTCATGCTGACTAAATGTAAAACTTTTCACTGAAGCCGTAGAAACGTTGGTGGTTAGAGACATTTGGAGGTCCCCAGTTCAACGCCTTACTGAAAGCAGGATTATCATGAACTATAGATTAGGTCTATATATATATTATAATATTAGGTCTATGTGTATTATATATATTATAATAATTAAGTCTATATATTATAATATATATCAATAGATATTATATATATCAGTATATATAATATATATCAGGTCTACTTTCAAGGATGGAGGCTTTACAGGTGTTCTGGGTAGCCTTATCCCAGTGTTGAACTGTTTTCCTTACAGAGATTTTTTTTCCTGATGTCCAGTCTGAGTCTTCTAGGCAAAAACTGGTGATTGTTTGCTTGTGTTATATCATCTGCTGCAATCAAAAAGAGTTTGACTGGGGACACGATATGTGGGTTATCTGCACACCAGAGCTGTGAAAAAGATCAGCAGTTTCAGTACTTGTGAAACAGAGCAGAAAGTAATCACTATTTCTACTGCATACAGCAGATCTCATCTTGTATCCTGAAACATTGTCTAGCATGTCAGCTCCTTTCCACTGCACTTTGCCTCCTGGGGTTAAGGGAAGAATCTGTTGGTGATATCATGCAGAGGAGCTGGGCAAGAAAAGGTCCAATTGGCTCAACTACATCTTTGCAAATACTTCCCATGTCAGTTTAGGGAAATGCTTTTAACAATTCATTCAGTTATGTTAAGCACCCATTAAAGGAATCGTAAACTCTCCCTAGGGTCATTTCAGTTCTATGAGATTGTAATTGTTTGAGACTAACCATCATTTCTTCTTTTGCCTTCAGGTGATTCTAATTCTGACAAAGCTGTATGACTACAACCTGGGAAGCATCACGGAGAGCTCTCTTTGGAGGTATGAAGATAAATTGAGTTAATAATTACCACCTTACTTAAATAGGAAGAGCCTGATACCATTCTTTTATTGAATTTAATTGGATTTTTAATAACGCGCCGGAAGGTTTGTAGCTAAAACCCCTCTCTCTTACTTCTTTCATACTGAAGGACAAAGAGGCAGAAGTTTGTCTTATTTCAGCAAGATAATGCATTTCATGAATGGGCTATCATTTGATTTCCCCTTTTCCATCTTATTCAAAATCAAATCAACCAATTGATTTATCTTTAGGAGAACTCAATGGCTTTAAATCCTTTTTTATAATGAGTCTTATGGCTGTCTGTTGTCCAGATGATCCTTATGAAAACTCAGGGCTACTAAGACTAGGGGAATACTTGTGAGTGACTATTCAATGTCTGTTTATTCAGAATTGATAGTACTAGTATCAGATAATTGATTTGCATTTGTGTGATGTTGACTACTAGACTGATTTATAAAGAATGCCATGATACTTTCATGATTTCAAAACATCACGCACTCTGTGAACCAAAGGAAAGAGCTCAGCTATGGTCAATTCCTTCAGGCTTTTATTTGGATTCAAAGAGAACAGATGGGTCCTGTTTTCATCTTCCTGATAAATGGATCTAAGAGGTGTTTACTTCACATGTCCCTAGTGGTACTTTCATGAACTGTAAGGGATGAAAAAGGTTGTCTAGTGGTTCCATCTGTGAAACTTTGGAGGGAAATAGTAGTTTTGTATGGAGGTGGACAGGCTGCTGTCTTGATACAAGAAAACTTCAGGTGTTTGAAACTAAAACTTCTTGTTAGTTAGCTAACTTCTTGTTAGGATTAACTTGCTTTGGTAAATTTGTTTAGGAAAGTTTTTTTGCTTCCAAGGAAGAATTTTGGGTCAGAAGTAAAACAAATAATCTTTCTGTTCATGGAACTGGTCAGGGGTTTAAGGGAATGACGGAGGAGGGATTTGACATGAAGTATAATCTAAACTTGAGCTAGTGTTGTACCCCCTGGCCTGAAGAAATATAAAAACCCAAACAAACAAAAAAGACCAAGCCAAGAAAAGAAAAATAAATGTGGTTCCTCCCCCCACCCTGAACAGCAGCTGGAAAACTCAAAAGTATTAGTATTTTGTGTGGCTGGATAAATGGTTTCTTATCCTGCTATAGGGGGAAAATCAGATCTTTCCATTCCATATACATCGCTGCTATGGCTAGACATCAAAAATGGTTCTAAAATAAAGAAAAAATTAATGGTCCTGCCATCAAAAATGGTAGTTTTTCTACTACCTTTGTCTTTACTATGGTGTATCCACCATAATAAAGGGTTTTTCAGGACTGTGGCTTTGGCAATGTTTTTCTGCAGGGGGTTCATAAATATGAAATACACTGGGGTTCTGTTTGGGGTTTTGTTTGGGGTTTTGGGGGTTTTTTGTTGGTTTTTTTTTTTTTCTTATTCTTATTACCCTCAGTCATTTCACCCTGTGAAATATTTATCTCTGTTTCATCAGTCATTGAGGAAGAAATGGCATTTCAGCATGTGGAGACACCTTCTTACCTGCTGACAGTGCTGAAGTACTATTTTACTCCTGTGATGTGTTGAGATATTTGTTTAGGACTGAAAACAGAACAGACAGATCAGAGTGGAAAACACACTTCTTGTGAGGTATATGAATATGGGCACAAAATTGTGCTGATAACTTGATGCTGTTGTCTTGTTTCAGAGCTAGTTTCTGTGAAGCATGTCACAATGTCATAAATTTTACCCAGATTAAAAGAGAAGAGACTAGGGATGTCACTGGAGGATGTACCAGAAGCTGGGGCCTTGGCAATGTATCAGTCCTAGAGCTAGTGGGTGTAATGCACTGTTCTGGACTTCATACAGTCGTAATGTCAGAATGTGATTAATAACATAGGAATAGCCTGATTGTTTTGTCTAGCCCAGTATGCTATTACCAAAAAAAGCAGTCCAAGAAAGAATATATGAACGCAATTATATCTGACACTTCCTCCTAGTATTCTCTTAGCATTCATTCTTATGTTCGAAGTTGAGGGTCCTTCCTCAAACCTTCAGTTTAAGGTCTCTCAGCATCTGAATAATCTTTTAGTTTTAGTATATAGTAGGGGATTAATGAGTTAATATCTCTTGGAGTGTGTCAAAATCTTTAGTACCTGTGATATCTTAGAGAAAGGAATTCTGTAGATTATTTGAGAAACCACTTGTCATACTTTGACCCCATCAGCTTTACTCACTTGGCACACGTCACATAAGGACTTGATTACGGTTGCATGGCCAACCATCCAGAATCCCTGGGCAAATGGGACTGGGAAATGTTGAAGGAGAATCAGGATAGCTAAAATCAACCCATTTGTCTTTGCCATGCTCCGTTATTCTTGATGGGCTCTTCAGTGCTCCTGACTGGTCTGAAAGCTGCTAGTGCACTTCATTGCACATTCCTCGATCCTGTTGCCTTACATAAACCTTAAGTGACTGTGCTGTGTCTCGAGTCTGGCTCTGCTGTAAGATCCCCACTCACCATGAAGGCATGTCTTCAGGTCACTAATAAATATCTGTATGAAGATCCCAGGACAGCTTCTCTGTTCTTAGTGTGATGGAAAGAAATGAGAAGACGGGCATAACTTGTCATTCAATGCACCTGACAGAGAGGTTATTAGCTGTTGCTCCTCCTGGCTGCTTAAGTGACATGTTAATTTAAATCTCCCTGCTTGTTTGAAAAGGATAGAAAAAAACAGAATTGAGAGAAGGGGAGAAACATATCTTGCACTTTAATTTATTTCATGCCTCTAGGTTTGATGCTGGGGAATGGAAGAAAGCATGATCTCATGCTCTGAACTCTATTTCTTATGACAAGAGGCTTGTTTCTGAAGGATAGAGGAGACAGGTTGTTCTGCAGATACCCACGACTGAAATATCTGCCTTGAATATATGACAAAGAAATACCACTTTTGCCTCCTGTGCCGAGTACATATTCAAAAGGTTGATGAATTGTGAGGGTCTCTTTAGAAGCATGTCACAGACTCGAGTCATTTATGCTATAGCTGGTTCTAAGTGCATCTGTCCTTTGAAGGTGTAGTTGGGTGATTTAAACAGTCTTGTGACTGCTGGGACTGTGTAGCCATCTATATCACAGCTATGCCATCACCTACAAGATATGAGTCTGTCTTCTTTATAAACACACTACTACTACTCAAATGGCATTTCTTTGTAATTTTTCAGCCAGTTTAACTACAACTGGCTGCAGCGCTAATGGATGGAGATCTCCCTTCTAGAACTACCAATGAATTAAGAGACCACTGGCAACAGATATGAAGGGATGAGCTACAGTAAAGAGAAAAGAGACAGGGAGAATCTATACGACCTTCTACAGTGCTAAGGCTCTGTGCTCACTGAGCTTTGGATGGCAAGTGAGCTGCTGCTTCTGTGCAAGGTAAATGAGGTTTTGCATCAGGCTGGGCCTGACTTTAGTTGTGCTGTTATCCTCTCAGCAGACTATTTCCACAGTTTTAGTTGAGGGCTTTTTATTAAATTTTTGTTATTCTTTTTATAGAAGAGAAAGAAAATGGAGGAGAAAAGATTATCTGTCACTGAGCAATTAACTGAGTGTACTGGATTTGTTTCTCTTCCTCTCCTAGGTATCTCTCAGATCACAAAGAGGATTAAGCTGTAAGAGTTAGATGGTTTTAACCACTAGAGTAAGATAAGCTTACGTTCCCGATAAATACAAATGTCAGAATAGCGACTATGGTATCCAGGAACTGCAGACAGCTGTGGGGGAGGACTAATCTTTCTTTCTGTTTGTGTAAATATGATGCTCTGGAAAGATGTGCATGCAGAACGCTTTCCCTTAGGACCTTAAGAGGCTGACAAGTAATGAGTGCTGCCATTCACCTCTGCTTTCTTATAACTCTCTATTTGGTCAGGAATGAGTAATTTCATGGAACTTGCTGTAAAAATAGCAATAATTAAATTTTGCTTTTCAGCCAGAAAGTAGGAAGATGTGGAGTTTGTTTGATCTGAGAGGATTTATGTTCTAAATCATGATGTGTTGATCTGTTAGTTCTGGAAGTTATTGATGATGCTCCAACTCCCCAGCACTGTGTCTGAGCTCTGAGCTTCCCAGTCCAGGAGTGCTTAACACTTCCAGCTGGTCCTTCACTGCTCCTGGTTTCTGCAATAAAGAAACTTTAGCACATATGCCATAAAGAAATCTCAAGGACTCCAAAAATTACCTGTGCCTTATATAGATCTAGCTTTAACTTCCCATATGTAAAGCAAGGAAGCAGAGGATGATAATAGTTGCCTTCCTCCTCCTTCCCCCAACCTCCCCTGGAGAGCTTAGAATGGATTTAGCTAACTAGCATCTACAGTATTTTGAAGATTGGCTGGTGATAAATGTTACAGATGTCACATCAAGATAAAAATTCTCAGAACTCCAAGGCTCTGTTTCTAGCTTTTTCATGGCTTTTTTGTTTAACTTTGAACGAGTACTTTAACCCCTCCATCACTTTTATTCATTCCCACCTTCTAACACCACCACTTCACATCATCTTGCAACTCTGTCCCTTCAAGAAGGGCAGTTGAGTACGTGTGCCAGAGAAGAATCAGAACCTTCAGAGTGTCCCTGCCTCTCGATATAGGAATAACATTTGTTTATTACAAGGGACAGTTTGAGGAAATACATAATTTGCTGTCTTTACTGTGTGCTTATCCTCTTCCACTTTCAGCCACGGCTGAAGATGAGATATTGGGCTAAAGCAGACCACAGTACTTGGTACTAAGGTCTAAGTCTGTGTATTGCATAGTCACATAATCACCATTGATGGGTTTGCAGTAGTATGTTAGACAATGAAAAGCAGCAGTGGAACCACAAGCATGTGTTATTTTCTCTTGTAGCTGCTCTAGGGATAGAAGCCTCAGGGAGAGAGAGGTAGGTGTAGATTGAGGACCGTATCTGAATACAACCTTGCAGTATTAGCCATATGATCAATTTGACATCTTTCTCTCCTTTGAATCTATTGTTTGAAAAGCCTTGGCTGTGAGTATATGGTTATAAATAGTACAGATGTTTTGAAGCCTCACATATTTAGGTTTCTGCATGCATTTTTTCTGGCTCCTTCTATGTAAGAATGCCTTCTCTACAGATCAGAGCTAAAGCGACTCATGTCATCTTTGGTATTGTTGTTATGTTTGTAGAGATTTCTTCTCTAGACTAAAGAGATAATGCAACAGGAGACTTGAAATATTGTAAGTATTTGCTTACTTCCTTTGAGAGAAATTTCCAGGGTATGTCTGTTATTGTATTCATTATTCTCCTGCAAGTTTTATCCTGGCTTCTTACTTCTGTTTGGCAGATGGGCTGTTCTCAATTCACATTTATTTTCTACCTGCTGAGCCACATTAATAAGGTCATAATGTGTGGCTTAGTGACACAGCGTGCTCTGCAACAGCAGATTAAGGTCTTTTAGCTGAAGTAGGTAGGAGAAGCAAATCCATATGAGAGGAACTGACAAAGCGAGGGGAAGGAAACTTTCATTAAGCACATTTTGACCAGCAGTTTCATGGAAAAGGGGAACTTGAAAAGGACTGTTTGAAATGCTTTTATCTATAAATATGGTGTTTCAGTTGTTCAGTGTAAGTCGCTTTTCTTAACTGAGTATCAGAGCTTGATAAATGCTGCTACATTATCTCCTATGGGCATTTAGTGAAATTGTAACAATGACATTTCCTTTTGTCTTTTATTTTAATTTCTTTTTATTTTCGATCCTGCAAACATATGAACTACTGGCTGCTGTGTGTACAGATGCTGGAGGGTAGCTGGGGGGGAGAGAAAGAATGAGTTTGCACACTCAGCTGTTCACGTAGGAAGCAGTATCTTTTTACGGTTTGATCGCAGCGGGAGATCTGGTTGCACTGGAAGCAGGTTTAGAACATGGATTTCATGCACTGATGGAGTGTGGAGCTGAGTGCAGCCTTTTTCCTGTGTGATGGGGCACTCTATTCAGCCATCAGGACGCAATGGGACCTCACGGTTTCTATAGCTATAAGTTTTTTACATGACAGGGCTCATTTTACCCACGCGACTAACAGTAATAAAAGTTTCCAGCACAGCCAACTCTTTCAGTTGGTTGCCAAAGTTTCCTGGGATGTTTTGCTTGCTATCAGAAAGAGCTCCAGTAAAACTGGGGAGACTAAAACAACCAACCAATGAAAAAGAAAAACACCTGAAGAAGAAAATAAACCAAAAAAGACCTACCTTGGAAACAACCCACAGCAGATGCTTAAAGAGGTCCAAGTTTAGCAGGAAACTTCAATGTCATTGAATTTTACTACATTCTTACCTTCCCTGAGCAATGAAGGCCAGTATAACCCTTGCATTTTGTGGCATAATGTGTTGTTGTTTAATCAATCTAAATAAGTTCTCCCTTGACATGGCTTAAGAATCATACCCTGATATTTGAAAGTATCAGATTTGGTTGAGGATTTAGTAATGTGCTCCACATTTTCTGGTCTGTGTGGATAAAATATACAGCACTAACGACAATGCAAATTTATTAAGCGTATTAAAAATGAGTTCTCTGTTGCAGTCACAAAATGTAGGAGTGTTATCAAGTAAATAAAATAGAACCCCAATCCATTTTCTGCATGAAAAACCATGTAAATCAAGATAATGAATATTAATACTGACATATATTATCAATATACTGTAAATAACAGATGCACAATGTTCATGCCACTTTATGGACATGCAGTATTTAAATGCAGTTTGTCATGCTTGTTCTGCAAATTAGAAGATGAACTTGCACATCTGTTTCCTAGACTGTACCTGCTTGCACAGATGATATTGGTAAAACACAGCAGAACTTTCTCTGTTTACGGTCCATTGAGTTCATCTGTCTGTTGCGGCTATGTGAGAACTGCAGACAAGCTAGACTGGAGCTGATATATGAGGAAAGATAAACAACACAGCAGTTACCAGTTCATAAACAGGAGGTAAAACATCTTTTATCTTCTGATATTTCCGTCCCTTTTTTATCTATGCAGTCACCCTTCATTTTGCAAAGCTGGGTAAAATTGTAGTTATTTTTTCAGAGGGATATATCCTTCACTAATCTCAGAAAGGAAAGAATGTATTTGGGCTAAGCCTGGGTAAGCAAAAAAATGCTCCAGTTGAGTGAGTTATATTAGCTTGAGATCTGAATTCTAAGGTCTGTAGAGACAGGTCGCAGATATTTCTGCATTTACACCATAGGAATTACCCAGGTAAACATTCAAAGTTTATTGTTGCTACAGAAAGAGCCGGATGTGTCAGTAGGTCTCTTTTCAAGGACTTAATTAAACACCTAGAAACTATGTGTTGTAAAAATGCATATTTAAATACATGCAATAGTATGTTTGTTGTGTAGCATAAACTTACTGCTGTTTACACTAAAACATAGTGGCTTGCTTGGACATGTGCTTTTTTTCTCTAACCTACCAAATAATAGTCAGACAAAACAGAAAATGAGAAATAAAGCCCACAATTAATCAGCTTGTGTCTTCAATAGTGACAGCAAAGCCAGCTTTTGAGTGTGATCTTGCTGACAGCTCCTGTGCCTTGGAGTACAACATTCTCAGCAGCAGAAGGTTTTTCTTTCTCATGTCAGAGCTTAGTGAGGGGAGGAAAAAAGTAGGACATCAATGCATGAGTTGTTTGTTAGGAGGGCACAGAGTCCCTTAGGAAGACCCCAGGGCTACTGGGTGAAACTCCAGATCTGTGTGTGTGTGTGCACCAGTATTATTAGTGAGAGCTATACTTTGCAGGGAGCTGGAACAATTAGGACAAAAAAGGCTCGTTTTGCCTGTTGTCTAGGATGTACTGTTGAAAACCTATGTACTCAGCACTGAAAAGGTTTGTGCTTGTATGACAGCGACAACTTGACTGAGATTCAATTCCTGGTGAGCAAAAAATCAGTTTGCAGCTTGATTTCCTCTTATAAAGGTTTGGAGAAGGCGTGTGGGAGTTCAGGAGCTTTTCTATCCTGGCTGGGAACCTCCCGCTGCTGTTGCATCGAGTCATTTCACTGCTGAGATACGTGAAGTGGTGAATGAAGATGTCTTGTCGATTATGAACATCAATTGTAATGCACTCTAAACCGATACGGTGCTTTGCCAATGGGAGGTAAAAAGCCTTCCTTCTCTCTTTCACCCATTATTTTCCCTTAACCCCCTAGTGAGTTTCTTCTGTAAGGAAGTTACATGAATTTCCCTAGCATGCATTTTAATGTGTGCTGTGTAGTTGAGTGTGAAGATAAAACCTCTTTTCAATGATCTTGCAATCCTGATAGTGTATCTGTGAGAGATGCTGAGTTGAAAATTAATAGAGATTTAGAGATGACACATGTATTGTGTATCATACTATTTCATGAGGAGAGATTGACTGATATCTGATCTTCTCTCAAGGCAAAATTCTTGCAGAAAGGCATTCTACTAATGTGCTTTTACTGCTGTATTTATACACATATCTGTGTATGAGTTACCATCCATTTCTTTCAAGCCTCAGCTCCTGGAGTCAGGTGACTGCTCACAATCTCAGCTTTTCTTTGGTGGAAGAAAGCCCCATTTTCTGTTTTTCACATAGTGAAGAGAAAAATGAATGGCTTCAACTGTTGTACAGATGGGAAAGACCAAACAGAGAATCTTCACACTTGGTTCTTGAGAGCCAAGCAGAGCCTTGAGCCTGGCTTTCCTGCAAGCCAGCTGAATGTTGATTGTTGGCTTATGTGTTTACAATTTCTAAAACCAAAACAACCAAGAGAAAACAAACTTCTTGCTCTTCTGCTGGTGAACAAAAGCTTTTGTTTTTTTTATTTAACTGCTGATAAAACTTAAAGGTTTTGCTCTTTGGTGGTGGTGATGGTACAGAGTTGCGCTCTCTCCTAAGGTAGAACAGGATAAGATGAGACACCCCCTCAGAGATAACTGGGAACCATGTATGTTGCATATATAGAGAGAAACACAGCTGGATGGAAAGGACACAGACGCTAAAAGGCGGTCTGAGTAGATGGCAGGTTCCTTGTCATGGATTAAAAGCTGCTGCTGATGTTGAGTCCCCAAGAGATTTTTTTGCTAAGCTGCAGGCTTTAAAATCTGCACAGCACTCAGCTGCCAGTCTGTTGGCCTCATAACCTCTGGGGAGAAAGGGACTGCAATCAAATCAGTGTGGCATTGTCCTTTTACATTTGAATACAAAATCCATTTTAAATAAGCTAAAAGGGAAACAAGAAGCAAGAACTGTGCGCTAAATAACCTTTCTGTAAGACAGGAGGATGAAAGGAAGCTGTAGACAGGTCTAAGCTCCCATTGTGCTTTACCAACAAGTCACTGTGTTCTTACCGATAGTTCGGGTATATTTGCATTGTCCCAGGCTGTCTCAGCTCCAAAGGACCAGTCTGGGAGGCTAAAACCCACACATTTTTGGTCTCTTCTATTTCTTTCCTTGCTTGTAAGAAACAGCATATCTTCTGTTTAGTGTTGTGAAATGAGAGCCGCAGCTGCAAGCTCTGGCCTTCCTACATACAGCTTTAGGCAAGCTTCTTCACCATTATATGTATGTGTAATAGGGTTATGCTACCTGTCCATCTGTAGTAAATGGATGAAACTGGCTAATAGAACCAGTCCTGGAAGAGTTAGAGTGGAAACACAACTGTATAAGCCTACAGTCTCTATTCACGGCTGAAGCATAACAGAGGTTTGGCCTATGCTTTGCCAAGTGTCTGGTGTGTTCTCATTCTACTGAACAGGACCTAGAGAAACTTGGATATCTTCGCAGGCAGGGTGGTTTGTCATCTTTTGGTCAACGTATGGTATTTTTAGTTTGGATTTTGCCTGAACAGAGTTTAATCCTTGCATAAAGGTAAGAAATGAGATTCAAAACTGTTCTTTTTAAATAGCCAGTTCTCTTTCCAAGGAAGGAAAATCAACAGAGATGTTTTAGGACCATAGACCCTGTGTCATTGCTGGGAAGAACTACTAGATGGGAGAAGCAATCATATTACATTTTTATGAATTTGTCTTTTAATAGTCGTTCCTTTATGAAGATATGGAACAGCATTTTCTCCTGTGTTTGTAACTTCTCAGCTCCTCTGTTCTTGTGTTTTCTGGAATGTGAGAGAGGTAGAACTACAATGATTTTTCCTCCTTAATTCATGGCACCTCAGCCTAAATGGAAGCAACACAGTGCCCCATAAATGACAGCTAGACAGCTGTTACCAGTATTAAACTCCCAATACAAAACCTACTACCTTTGGGATAATTTTTCTTTCTTGCCCCACTAAAGAAAACAGTTTATGCCCTGAAACATGAGTTCTGATGGTGTGTTGCCATATTAACATTAATACCTTGTTAAAAATGTAAGTTTTATAAATATATTATAGACTATTAAATTATTGTCCCTTTCCAGTAAGCGCATCTGTGGCTTGCAAGAGCCTGACCTCCTTTTTCTAGGAGCAGTGTGCACTGACTACTGGCATTGTGGAAATATAATTTCTCTTCACTTCCGTGCCAATGCTCTAGTGACGATGTGCTCTCTTGTTACGAGGCAGCATAAAATTTAGAGGCTAGTCACGATGAAGGTAGTAAGAAAGAAAGTCAGACCTCAGTAAATTTCCTTTCTAAGTATTCCCTTTTCAAAGGTAAATGGTCTTATTCTTTGTAATCTCTCTTTGTATGTTAACAGCTTTCACAATGCTAACTCTTTTGTAAGAAAAGCACGTTACAATCCCAGACTGCTTTATCTCCGGTAAAGGAGCCAAAGGAGGAAGAAGCCAATATATTTTTTTATTTTTAAATTCCACCAGCTACTCAGCACACAAGAACTGTAAATTCAAGATGTGGATGCTACTCAAAGAAACAAGTGTGATGTCACAAGTGTTTTAATAGCTTTTGATTTATTTCTTTAAGTGCTTTATTAGGATGATGCACAACAGCATTTGGAAGCCAAATGCAGTCTTAGTAGAGTCTTGGAGGAGTTATTTTCAATCTCCTGACTTTTCTTCCTCAACACAGTAATTTGTTTGACGGGGACAGAAGGACCCTGGGTCCAAAACAGGATTGCACTTCTTGTTTAGTGTTTCTTTGTAAGTTAATCAGCCCAGTTTGTGATCTGGGTGAGTAGGGGTATGAATGAACTTACTGTGATATGAGAGCTGCATGATTCAGAAAGCAGGATACTGACTGGGGTTGGGAGATTTGTGTTCTGTCACTTGTATGGGTTTGTGGCTCATAGATGGTGAAATATTTGGTTAGGCATAATGAAAAATCAGCAAATTCATGGGTATCAAAAGTCAGCTGCAAGGATTCCTTTCCTAGCAAGATATTTCTAATGACATTCTGCAAGGTTAGTTCTAGGTGCAGTGATATAGGGCATTTTTGCCATTAGTCTAGTGATAAATCTGGTATAATTTCCAGGTTTTAAGACAGGTAGAGTAGTGAATCAAAAAGAGACCTGAGGGTAGTCACAGTGAGCAAATGGATTACATGGTAAGCTAGGCTCATTTGAAGAAATATATTTTAGTCTAGAAAAGCATAATAGTAGGACAAAGGCTGAAGGTTGTACTCACAGGACTATATACTGTCTAGTTACAATGTGAAGAAGAGCTGTCATTGGACAGTGTGTAGGAGCTGGAACAGGCAAAGAACTGGACTTCATGTCCCGTTATGAAGGGGCCAAAATGCACTGATTTGATCAATGGCTGTGTAAGCTGAGGAGCCAGGAGTTATTTAGTTTTTTTAGTTAAAACTATGAAGTGTTTATTTTAAGATACTGATTGGGCACGAAGAGCTGTCTGTGACAACATACAGTTTTCAGCAAAACTCTACACCCAGGATGAGGTTTTTGGTCAGAATTGAAAGAAATGAAAAGTGCAACAGTGCATTGCACTGCTGAGGATGCTTCTGTGCTCCAGAAACAATCTAAATATGCCTATGAAGGATGCTATCTGTCAACCAGAAAGTTACAGAATCCCAGCTGTTGGATGCTGGGAGAGTATTTGGAGGAAATACTAATTCATGCTTCCCTAGTTTTCACACAGGTATCTGTTGTTAACCATCTTCAGGGAGAGGTGCTGAGCTAAATGAACTTATGCTCTGACGCAAGATGCCCACACTGATGATGTGGTAGAACAGAACTCTGCATAAGTAAATGTACACATTGGAAGCATTGCTATTGTGATGTAGTTACACCTTATAGCTAAACTTGCTCACTTCCATATTGCAATTAATTTTACGTAAATTCATTCCAAATTATTCAATTCAGCACAAGGCTAACTTGGTGAAATGTTGATTTGAATTAAAGAATAGACATAAAATTAAACATATCTGAAACATCCCTTTAAGGTCATGCACATCACAGATACTTAAAATTGCAAGTGAACCAAGCTTGGTGTCTCTAAAAGTAAGTAGACTTGGGAGGTGAAACAAAGGAAAAAAAATAAATCACAAACGGGTGGCATGAGTTGGGCAAAAGACCAGATAAAAGATGACAAGTACTGATATGAGATGGGGGAGGCAATCTAGTTTCTGAAGCAAAGATTAGATATGGTTAAGATTAGAGGGGTTGCATGGGAAGTCAGCCCCTCTGCTTATGCGTTCACTTCCTGAATCAAACTGTACCTCTTTCCACTAGCTGTTGATCTGCTCCAGAAGTGAATTCTGGACACTGTTACAAAAACAACATTACCTCTCTTGTTAGGCTTTTCGTCTTATTGATATCTGCTATTACCACTTTGTGTTTTGATAATGCTATAAAGCTAAGCCAAGAGAAAAGATGGTTGAAAATACAGTAAGTGTAGCTATAAAGTCTACTCAGTCTATGTCCCATTAGGAAATAATGGTCAGTATTGTAATAAGTACGAATTCATTGCCCAGCCCTCCTATTAACATAATTAAAAAGGCATTGTTTGGCAGTTGACTTGTCTTGCATTCAGTTGCTCGTTATTGCTTCGTAAGAAACATGCTGAGTCAACTGGTTTAGAAAGAAGATGGAATAAACCTGTCAGAGTAAACAAGGCTTGTTAATTTGCAGAATTTCAGTTGAAATTACTTGAACTACTGTTGAGATATAATAGCCTGGCTTTATGTGTGTGGATTAACTCCTAGAATGCTTGTTAATGCCCGGAAAAAAAAAGGGGGTAATGTGGGGTGTTTTGGTATGGGAGAAAACAAAAGATCTAGAATTGTTCATGAAATGGATTCCAGTGACAGAGGAGCTGCATGTTACAACTTTCTTCCAAACCAAATCCAAACATCCAAGTGTCATTTAGCTGAGGTAAGGTCTGAGGCTATTTACTCCTGCTGCAACAGAGAGCACTCTAGCCTTTTTTTATTATAAGTAGTCCCATCAAGTCAGTAAGAATTGATCATTGAACAAGGGAGGTAGGTAATTTCAGTTGTATGAAGGGCTATTTTGGGCGAAATCAGAGATTGGTTTGACCCAGTACCTTGTCTTCAATGTGAACCTGCAGCAGATAAGAAGTGTGTAAGAACAAGGCCAAGCATGTGTTACTTTCCTGATACAGTCTTCCACCTAATACTGACTTCTGGCTCCAGGACTTTATAAAACAGCAGAAGTGCTTAATAGGGGTATTTACTAGACCTTGGTGGGTGTGTTTGTGTGGGGGTTATTTCTACTTCTCAAGAATGTATTCATCATTGGAAGCAATGCAGACTTTCAGCATCCAGAATGGTGGACAGCTGAAAAGCACCAGGTGGTGGTTGGCATGTGTCAACTGCAGTGACAGCTGAATTAATGCTTGAGAAGTGAGAAGCCTTCTCTGCCTTTAGCAGTCCTGTTTCCTTTCCTAACACCTCTTTATATATGTGAAGTCCTGCTGTGTGATGAAAGCAAATTCACCCAGCTGTATTTTATCTCATAAAATGAACTGGCCACTCACTGTGTTGGATAGAGTACCCAATGGAAGTGAAAAAGAATGGCACAAAATTGCACTTGTGTGTAGCCTTTAGGGCACAGAACTCCATATGGCAGCCGGAGAACAGAGTGTCTTTGAGTTTTATTGATTGCTGTTTAAGCATTGCCTTATTCTCTTAATGAACGGAGAGGGTAAAGGAGATAACTTTGGAAAACTCCATTAAGTAGTAAGGAAAAAAGTCTGGTTCTTTAGTAAGCTTGTGCTGCACTGATTTGTACCATGGTGCCTCTTAGAAAAAGGAGGTATGGAAGAATAAAGCACTGGTGATCTTCAGCTGTGTATTGCTTCCAAGCTGGCCATATTGTTCCTACCATCTCAGAAATACTTTTATCTACAGAGAGATGGCAGTGACCTTGACTCTGAAGACCCAGCTCCTTGGAATACATGGTACATCAGTGACTCCTATTTAATTGGTGTGCTTGAACGTACAATGGGGATGTTATTGGCTTGTTACTTAATTTAATTTTCTGTATTAACTTTGTGGTGACTGCCCTGCCTTCTTCTGCATGAATGTTGCTATAGAGAATTGAATCTATCTCCTCCTTCCCTGTTTGATAGATCTGATTACCCATGAGAGAGAACCCCTCCAAACGTACCTGTAGAAATCTTGGTCAGAAAGGAAAAAGCAGAGGGAATGTAGATTCTAGCAAGCTGTATCTTTTCTGTTGTGGGAAAGATATCTGAAAGGCAGCTTCTGTATGTCCTAGACATTCATCACCTGATAGGATGAGCCAGTCTCTTCTGACAGCAAGGTATCTTTTCAGTGATGGAGGGAAAAGTTGGGGAAAAGGGAAATCATGTAGTTATTGACAATACTACTTTCAGTGGCTCCAGGTAATGTCATGCATGGGATGATGCCAACTCTTATTCTGTCTACCTGCCCTTGTGCAGCAACCCCTCTCCCTCCTTAAAGACTGAGCATTGACACCTATGCTAGTAACTTTAAGTATCTACTTTTGATGGAGGGATTTCTGTTACTTTGGAAAACCCAGAAAAGTTATAGTTCAGTCTGGCACATAGGGAAACTACATGAGATGTGTGGGGTAGATCTAGCTGCATAATTCCGTTCATTTTGGCACCTGTTTTATTTCACATAGAAACTGATGTCTTCCACCTGCATTTAATGAGCTCAAATCCATCCAGAAGGGGGAAAGGATGCCGAGTGAATCAGCAACATCTCAGATGCCTTAGAGCCTTAATTTTCATGTGTATTTGGCCTACACTTGACAGTCATCATGTACCTGCCTTAACAATATCCCTCTGGGCATTGTCATCCTGTCCTCCCACATAGGTTTGTCCCTTCCTTTCCTTTCTAAAGTGCTGGTTCTTTGAACTCCCTGTTTCTGTTGCTTCCTTTGTTAGTTTTAAGAAGTTTTAAGTCTTGTTCTGAAAGCTACATAATACATTTATATTTTCTTATGGAATATCACATAAGAGCTCAGAACTTTTCTGAATGCAGGTGTCATAAACATTTGTCTTCTCAATCACTAAACCTCTAACAGGCTTTTATGTAATTACATATGATAATTATACAGACTCTCCTGTAAGCTGTCATTAAGTCTGTTGAAAGGCTTGTACAGATTTCAGTAAGCCTTGGATCAGGTTCATTACCAGGTTTTCCTATCCAAAGAGACAGAATGTTCTTTTCTGCTCTCTTTTGTCTTTTCTATACCATAGTAAGTACACAAAGCTGTTATAAATTGAATAAGTATTTGTAAAATGGTATGCTCCTTTCTGTTTGTAGCTCCCATGAAAGCAGCCCTTGTACTAAGACTCTTGTGGCAAGTATCACAGAAGTCAGGTAGATACAACAGGTGAGCCCAATGCAGTGGGGAAGGAAGGGTTGCTGACACGTGAGGCAGTGACTCACAGCTTGCAGCCCTATTTCTTGGAGGAGTTACCACCATCTACTGTTGGCATCTGATTCCCAGGAAAGATTTAAGGTGTGTGAAGAGGTGCTAAAGTTAATAACAGAGATCAGTGCCCTCAGAGTGGATAATCACACTCAGTTGCCTCAATAGCATGAATAGATTATTGTCCAAGGGATTGGAGATGCTAAGGCAGAGGTAAGTTCTAGGGAAGAATTTGACAAAGGCTAAAAGGCTTTTTTTCCTTCTTTTAAAATATCTGATTGGCAGCTGCTGTGCTGTGTGAGATCAAATGGGTGCAGGTGGCTACACTTGATCAATGGCCAGCTAAGGCTGTTGTCCTTGCTGATGTCCTGTTGGAATCACCATGCCCTTTCTGGGAGACAAAAAGGAGAAAAAAATCACTAGGCACCCCACAGTAACTGTTAGGCTTTCCTGACCAAGCCTAGCTCCTGGTCTTCAGCAGGAGGGGGCCATGGCCTCTCTCTTGCACTGTGGTTCTGTGTAGTGGGTGCAGGTGGTTGCCCTGATTTTTAAGTCACCAGCTGTGCCTGGTATGTGGCTGTAACATTGCTGTACTGTTGTGGCAGAGACCTGTGGGAGGGAGATGAATCCCATCTGCTCAGATCATGAGGTGGCAGTAGTCCTGCTAACAGGCGGAAGCTTGCTGCTGCTAATTCACTGAGCTCACAGAGCAGTGTTCAGAAACTCAGCTATTTCTTAAATATTGCTCTGTAATATCTAAATGAAAAAAAAACAAAAGATAGGATAAACTGCCAAGATGCCAAGATTCCGTGTAGGAACAAGGCTGGCAGCATAAGTTTTCTACTGACAGAATCCTGCAAAAATGGGGTAGTTACACTCAAGGAACTGAATTTGCTGGCCTCTAAATTGGACAGTACTTGTAAGCACTGTCAAACAGAGCTAGTGCCCAGTGATACAGTAAGGAGTGTTGTACTTAGTGTTGCCTTTCTGCCAGAGTCACAGAGTAGACAAGTAATAATGTCTTCATTCAGCATAAAAAGATTGTTCCATTAGTTGAAATAATAGACTAGGAGTGGGTTTGTCTGGAGATAAAGAACAAAGAGACAGTCTCCAGGCAGGAGTGTATATGATTTACTTAGTGTTTGTTTTTCAGCACTGTCATTTGCTGTGTTCAGGCTGACTTTCTGGGATTAATAATTTATTACGCTTAGTTACTAGTGCTTCCCCTACAGTACACTCTTTACTACTGAGTTGCCCACCAGTGCTGCAGACCGGATGGTCTTAATCAATTGCTGCAAGAATCGCTTCTGTCTGTCTTCACTCCTAATTTTCTAAAGCAAACTTTACTCTTAGCTGCTGCTTCGCTTCCTGAAGCTTTTTACTTCATCAGCCAAAGACTTTTATTCTGGCAGGTCCCAAAGGTGTGGTTTCTTAATTCCCAGATTCAT
This sequence comes from Coracopsis vasa, assembly GCA_026283785.1. Lineage (NCBI taxonomy): Eukaryota > Metazoa > Chordata > Aves > Psittaciformes > Psittacidae > Coracopsis > Coracopsis vasa. Next base: position 59,541 of record JANHGB010080165.1, read on the forward strand.
TTTGAAGTAATTCCCCAGCTGGTACCAATCACTGGTGTGCTGATTAACTGGTATGACAACTATGTCTAATTAGCTAAGTTGGTATCCTCTGTCCTGAATACCCAAAGGAGATGTTTTATTTGAAGGTTTTATTTAGATGAGCTAGGAGTTAATCATTATGCAGAAGTCCAGTGGCTGAGGACAATTCAGCCTCTGATCTAGCTCAATAGCTTTAATTCCTGGAGGCAGAAGAGGCTTCGTGTTTCAGGGTGACAGTGTGAGTTTTCCATTTGTCCCTCTCTTTTTCCCTACAGAATAAGATTCCTTTTGCTGCTTACTTTACCACAGCCCTCAGAAGATACATTTGTGCTCTTTCAGGCTCAAATGCAGAGATGTAACAGCAGACATTTTGCCCTGGTTGTAAATTTTGTTTGGCTAGTTGAGCAACATCACATTTAGGAATGGTGACATGAGTTAAGAATTTCCTTCCCTCTGAAGAGAAACTCAGTAAAGCAGAACTGGGACCTAATGCACGTGAATTCCCAAAGGACTGTAAATGTCTGGAATGTAGAAGCAGGAATGTAAGAGTTTCATGGTCCCAAGACCAGCTGTATTTCCAATTCTGGCCAGTAAGAGCTCCCAGCACTGATGGCTGCGTCTGTTCTGCAGAATTCAATTATCTTCCTGAGTCTTGGCCAAAATACAGTTTGTGTTCTTCCATGCTTATCAGTGTGGCTGAAGAAATTTGGTAACATGTGGGTATTTTTCTTCTGGTGTCTGTAAACCAGTGGTGAACACAAAGGTAAGCTTCCTTAAAATTATGACCTTAAGATCCTTTCCAACCCTAACTATTCTATGATTCTGTAATTCTAAAATTAATACAATGTACTGTAAATCTTAAGGTGATGAAAAACATTTTGAAGCATGCAATTGCTCTCACCCTCTACTCTCCTGCATCATTGACAAAACCATAAAACCAGTCTTGGGACACTAGTCCCTTTGGTGGCTGTTCTTCGCAGGGTTTGGAAGTGTTTGTCCTACTTACATGCCTTCTGGAGGCATTTTCAGGGTCTCTTGCAGGCACAGTTGCTCCTTCATCAGGAGCAAGGTCAAAGCACTTCCTCTACCTGATTCTGTCAATGATCCTTAAGTGCAATTAAGTAGCTTTTCCTAAGCCATCTTTCCTCTTCAGGAGCAGCTTCCCTCTTAAATACCGCTAGTTTGTTCTTGCAGCAAACACCCCACAAACCAAGCCAGAGCAAACTATGACAGAACAGCCCCGCATCTAGTCCATCTTCTATACTCCAATTTGAAATTATTAGCAGCTCAGGAATCCACTTAAATGTGTAGTTTTTTAAACCATTGATAACTTTAGGATATTCCCATTAAGTCTTAACATGAAATGAAATAATAGAATCACAGGAGTTGTATTTCATTCTCCAACAGTTCTGTTTTACTGTCATAAGTAAAACATTCCTACAAAAATATACTTATTTTAATATATTCTCACACTGCCACCCAGGCTGAGTTTCATGACTCTCAGCAACCTCACACAGTGTTGATAACTTCATGAGACCACTGCTGTGCTGTGCTTGAATGAGTCAGTTTTCCATTTTCAAAGTAGCTTTGCTAATTTCCTGCAACCACACATTTCTCATAGAAAACCTGCCTTACTTCCTGAGGTTTGTCATGGCCCTACCTCAGAGCCATAGTTGGCTCTGATACAACTCTGATGCAAAAAGACCTATCATCTTCAACTACTGTTTCCAATCACCTGACCTAAATGATTCTGTAGATATAAGGGCTTTCTTTGCAGAACCCCTTTGTAGATTTTGTTTGTTGATCCTCTGCAATAAAGCTGGAAGAGTCAGTCCAGTTTTAGCTGCACCCTGCACTTGATTTTATTATCTGTATCCTGCTGATAGTTGAGATTATCCAGCCTATTCCTTTTCCTTCCATTTTATGGACCAGTAAATCCTTTTTGTTACACTGGAAATGTGCAGAGTTTCATTTTTATTTTAATGAACTGCTGCTGGGAGAGTCCTTCCCTTTTTGAACCCAATCACTTTGTCAGCTTGATTAGTCAAATTGCTGGTGAATCTATTTCTTTCCTCCATGATCATGAGTGTAGTTGAATTATTAAACATCTCTCTGCCCTACACGCAAGCAGAGTTTGAAAGCTGAAGGAGAGCATCACCCACAATGATTGGTAGTATAGTAGTTCAGAGAGCTCTCTTCAGATGGAAGAGGCTTCTAAATTGAAATTCTGCATCATTCAAGAATGACTATCTCAGTGTCTGTCTTGCCATAAAAGAAGATTTGATTGAAACTAATTTCAGTGTATTGGTGGTTGCTGCAATAACAGCCCCAACTGTTGTTTTCATGCTCAGAGAGCTACCAGCGCATCAGTACTTTACCTGATTATTTTGCTGTATGCTGTCTTCTCCTTCCACCGAAGCATGGACCTTTCACATCTCAGGTGGCTATCTTCCCAGAACTAATCTGATCCTTCTGATGTTCTGCCAGGAAATTCCATTCAGAAGCCTTTCTGAAAAGTTTTGCTTTGGCAGGTTGGCATTTTCTAAAGCGAAAATATGTATCTGAAACATTTCCAAGTTGACTGAATTGAGTTTCAGTTTTACCCATGAGCTTTCAATGTGTGTGGGGCTTGTTTTTTTGTGTGTTTTGGGGTTTTTTGTTTGCTTGCTTGTTTTTCCCAACCACCCATTCTAGGCAGAAGCACAAGTGTCTGAAATAATGAAGATTGTTCAGGCATTGACTGTACATATGTTAAAGATACTCTTCGAGGCCTCACCAGGACTCCTGAAGAACTTAGGAGTTGACAGGTGAAATTTACACCATGAACCTACTTAACTGGTTGGAAAAATGGAATTTCTGTTTTATGAGGAATTTGGTATTTCTGAAACTGTAATATAAAACATGATAGCAACTGTGAAAGTTGTCACTAAATGGATGATGTCATTCAGCCAGCCGGTTGGTTGTGAAGGTTGGACATGTCCTTGGAAGATGTTTAGATTCTGTCCAGAAACTGTCATCTAATATAAAATATCCTTAGGAAAAATTTTATTTTCAATGAAAAAATGTACTAGGACACATCATATTCTTGTATGGGTGGGACAGTAACAGGAGGTCTTAATCTTGGTAATAGGGAAGGCACTATCTGCCACATTCAGGACCTGTAGTAGTGCTACAGGGAAGCCTTTTAATAAAGAAAATACTTTGTAGAAGAGCTGTCTGGGTGAATACTACAGGGCACTTGTCTTCCTAGGCTGGAGGCAGGACCAACTCCAGCTATAGGGGGGAATTGGGCTATTACTGAGAGTGCTGCCAAGACAGCATTACAGGTATCATCACCTTTCTGCTTAAACATGCCGCTATCCTGGAAAGCTGAACTGCCTCTGACAGGCACAGGAGCAACAATAAATCCTCATGGGACACATGCATGATAACCCATTCCTGTAGCACACAAGGTTGTTCACATTTCGTTCCTGTGCTGCAGCAATTAGAAATGGGAAGTCTGACTTGTCAGCAGCTTGCCTAAACACTCCAGCTCTGCCTTCGTTACTTTCTATGGTGTGGTCTGGTTCCAGTCCTTCAACAATAGGGCAGGAATATGTCAGTTTTGACAATGTGACTGAACAGCCTTTGGGCTGGCTGTGTAGGGAGGCATCAGTGAACTTTCTCCCTTGGGCACCTGATACTTTTCTCTTTTGATTGACGTGCTTCTGCTGAAGCTGGCTTGAAAAGTGTTTGCCTTCGAAATAAGTGGAGCAAATTCTAATTTGTCTGGAATGGGCCCTCCTGTTAAATGTTAAACTGACCTTTTCAAGAGAAATTTACTTGATAATTCTAAGTGAAGCCCTGCTTTAAGCTAGACCTGTCACTACAACATGATTAAATTCACTTAAATGTACATCAGTTGCACATATTATTAATGGAAATTGAAATCAGCCTAAATGGTAACCATAAATTTTAAAGCAGAGGGAAGAAGATAGAGATAGAAAAAAAACCCACAAATGATGTGAAGGTTAAGGTGCCTTATTCACCCAAAGATTAGATGGGCTGAACAAGGAACTTTATTTTGAAGCAGTGAAAAAATCACTGTCATCTTTTTTGTGTATTTACAGAGCTCTAATTCTACTCCACCAAAGAAGGTGGATTCAGTGCCTTTTTGGCAGGGGTTTGATCTGTGAAAACTTAAATGAACTGGTCACAATTTCTGGTCTTATTTCACCTGCTACTGGACCTTTAAGCAACAAATCATCAGATTTCTGCCAGTCTGTTTGATAGATGGTGAAGGAATGTGTGTGTAGATGGTGCTGAAAGTGGGATTTTGGGCATACCGGTGAAACAGGAATGTCTGCTCCCCAGTTGATAGGCACATTTAAAATCTTGCACCTGTTCTTGCCTCATTTCCCTTCCCCACCATCCAGCATGAGAGTTCCAGTGACTGGCTGTTGTGTCCGGCTGTTACTTAAAGTGTCTGTTCTAATTGGGCCCTAATAAAACTAAATTGAAGACCTGACACTTACGGGCATTTATCAGTGATTTTCTGTCAAGCTGAAGGACAAGACTTGGCAGACATCTTCCAGACAAATGTCCAGGGACATATGAAGGTTCTTTTTGAGGGTGTTGTCTTTATGTAGCTGTGTGAACTTTGTCATTCAAAGTGCAAAATTGATCCTTTTGTAATTAATAACTCTTGTTCTACCAGACCTGGCTTGAATTAATGTGAATTAGCATGGCTTTTTCCAACTGTTTCAGGATATAGACTACTTCCATGCGGCACTAAATAATGCTCCATAAATATAGCCAGATAAGCTGAAGGCTAGGAGCTAAGTAGGCTGCACTGCCCGCAGCTTGTAAGTGAGCGCTAAGATCTCATGTCTGTCCAGCGTATGATGGATAATTTTCTTTTCCATTAATGCTACCTCCACTTGCTATGATAACATGGCTGGGCACATGTAATATATACCACCACCTGCCTGCTGTCCAGTATGGGACATGTACTGCAGCCTTTTTGAGTCCATTGCACTAGCAGTTGCATGATTGTCTTAGCACAAAGCAGTAGTATACCTGGAAATGATGGATTCTGGGGGATGTAGGTTGTGGTATTACACGTAAATTTGAGGGTTTATGTGGCTTTTGTGGTTATGTGTGAGATTTGGGGGTCAGTGTAGCTGAAATTTGCTGACCTTCTGAGCATGCTGGATACCCTTTTTATAAAGGAATTAGTGGTGGCTGAGGATGATAGGTCTATTATAAGAAGGTAGAAGGACTTCAGAGCTACTTGGCTGAATTCCTGTTGTAGCATTATTTTAATGACTGGATTATATAATTAATGTCTTCATGCACCCATAGCTTTGGAAAGACATTTATTTTCTAATTTTAATTCCAAATAAATTAAAACCAAATACCTTGGCAGGGGGAGGGGGAATCTTCTGGTCGATTTCCATGTTTATTTTTTTATTACTTAGTTGAATAGAAGTTGTGAGTAATGAATGAATATGGCCCATCAGTAAGAATTTTAGTATCAAGGAATCTTTTCAAGATGTTTCAGTCTGCAGTCTTTATTTTCTCACAAACAGAAAATATAATTAATACAAGATGTTTTTGCAGTGCAGGGCAAAATGATAGCTTGATCTTGTGCAAGATGTTTCTGATACGGAATTTATAGCTTAGCTTTAACTTTCTTTTATCATTTACCAGTAACATAAAAGCAAGATCCCACTTTATCTGTAGCTGGCACTGACTTAAAGACGATTTTCAGAATCAAAGAACCAGAAGAGCTGAGCTCTTTTCTAGACTATTAGCCTGCAATTCCTCTATGCGCAAATGTCAGTGTATCAGTTCGCTAATAGACTTTTGAACACCTCACCTTGACCACATCTTGCTCTATTCTTAGTACATAGCACATGTTCTTGACCATTTTTTCTGCAGAGTGATTGGGAGCATGCATTCTCCTCAGGCATAGGAAATGGTATTAATCTTCTGCTGTGTACTTTCATTTCATTTCTTGTAAAAATCCATCTTCTGCTACTGGAGTTGACCTAAGGTTAGATGTCAAAGGAACAAATTACTGTCACTTGCTTGATACCCCAAGAGTAGCTATAAATAGCAAGCTTTATAGCCCCACTGATCCTTGAGATATAAAATGATAAACATGCTTCTGCCAACCAAGAGGAAAAACTAAAGCTGTGTGGCTCTGGCTGATGTATATTATTTGAAACTGACACAAACAGTACAGCTGCATCATTCTTATGGTTTCAAAAAGAAGAAAGTAACACTCGTATTTGCCTGCTTCAAAGCATTAATTAGTGATTCTTGGGTACAGTAATCCATATAATCCACTAGCAAAGCTTTTAAATCCAGCAACAACAAATTGGTAAGTGATGTGGTACAGTAGCAGTCTAGCTAACAGCTTAGCCTATGCACTACTAGGATGCAGAGAACTAATTGAAACCTTTTCAATGGAACAATTTTCTGCTGAGAAATGCAGCATTAGTCAGATAAATCTTTTGCAATATTTTAAAAATGAAATCTTGACAGAAAATGTCAGAATGATTTGAAATGGAAAGTGTATTTAGTTTGATTTTTCTCCTTGTTTTATTTGAGCTTTTTCCTGTAGAACGACAGCCAGACTGTATTGCAAAATATTCAGTTGAATGGATAAGGATAACACTGGTGGTAGTGGGATGAAGCACTATGATTTTTTGTCTTTCCACTTAATCTCTTTTGCTCTATATTCTTATTCTATTCAGATTTTGGAAATCATGGTAGTTTAAAACAGGGAGAAAAAAATTGTTAATGTTGCCTAAGGGATGGGAATTCCATCTTCCAACTAACTTTAATATAAATTAATACACAAGGCACATTTTTATCTGGTTTCAAAATGCTACTGGTCCTTGGGAATTACTCCATTATAACAACTAAAGGGCTTGGACAATGATTTTGAAAATAATGTCTTGGGCTGTCTGGATCTTTTAAGCTTTCTAGCTGTTGATTTGCACTGGCAGGCCTTAATGAAGATTGCATAATGTGTTGCAAATGCTTGGATGGTGTAAGCTAGAAAGCCTCTTCTGCAGGGTATGTACTGAAAGCCATAGAAAACCTGAAACATTTTTATGACACAATAAAACTCTTTCTTACTGTTAATTGGGGATTGGCTAAAGCAGTTTTCTGGATGTATAACATGACTATGGATGCTAACATAGCTCTGCTGAGCTAGTATATCAAGCTTTGTAACTGTGCTCAGCCTCCTGTAACGGTGATTTTTTTTGCCTGGCAACACCCACCTTTTCAACAAAGCTGCAATGACCTCAGTGTTGTGATGGGTTGGGGAGTGTAGGACGTGCATGGTTGTCTCGTCTCCCTGATTAATGGAAAAGTTTCCTGTTGCTCTGCCCTCGAGCTACAAAATCCATTAACCACCCTTTGGGGTGCCTGAAATTTATTCTGGCCATTACCATCAATTAGAAAGTTAATAGCGTGATGATTACTGGGCTACAGTCCTAGCTATTTGTGTGATTTACATCAGACTGGGGTGGAAATGAGAAAATGCAACATTCGACCACTTTATAAGCTAGAATTTGGTATTAAGGTTGCGATGACATCAGTACACCCCATGTAAACATACTGCAAGAAGAATAATTACTCATTCTCAATTTGTCTAATTTTAAAGGCAGCTTTTAATTTAAATGTAGAGAAAAACAACTTTAATATTCATCATAACTTAGCTATTTTCTTTGTTGATGGCTATAAGCCTTGAATAGGTGGGCTTATGGGAATGGCTTCACTGTGAGTTGCAGTTTTGCCTGATGTCAAATACTTAGATGAAGGGATGGTGGAAATTTGCATGCTAGCCAGCTTGCTTGTTTTGACATACAAGTCAGGAGACAAGGAGATCGTCCAAACAGGTGATCTTCCACTTGTAGTTCACTGATCCCCAGAAATTTCCCTATGGTACCAAGGAACAAGTTTGTTGCCAGTAAACTTTCATTCCTTTCTTCAGGGTCTGCTCCTTCATTGCAAATAATGCTGTGATGGCAAATGGAAAAAAAACCCTGAAAAACAGTACTGTGGACTTAGGGAAGGAGAAAAAGCTTGGAGTGTACATACAGTCAGATGCACAAGCTTAAATAGCGCATCAGCTTTTGCTGTATATTAGCTCTGAAAAATTAGAGGTCCTACTGGAGTTACTGATCCTTCCCATATGCACTTGGCATTGTGGCACAAAATGTCTCTTAGAAAAAACAGGAGAGATTGCTCTAGGGTTTCAGCCAGAACACCACTATTGCCTCTTGAGTCTTTAACTGTGAGGTTCGTGTGGAAGTCTTGCTTTAATGGCTCTTCCTTTGTCCTTGCTGCAGGCTTTCACCTAGCACTGGATTAGAATAGTTAGAGTGGTTATGAGTGCTAGCATCCCTACACTCTTCTTGGCTTCTGTCAGTGAAGGGTTGGAGATGAGTCTTTCAGGTCACAATAAGATAGGAAGCTAGAAGGGAGATTTGAGGGGGAAAGCCCTGGAGAGTCATCCTCTCTGCTGCTCAAGCAGTGGATATGAAAGCCCCAGTTCCTTCAACTGACACTTTATCTTGCCCTCAGTGGCAACAGCCAGTCTTGCTGAGGGTCTGTTAGCCAGGCAAGATATGTGGTAGTAAATCCACAGTTATTTTGCCACAAATGCTGACCTCTGCCCTAGATGTCCCATCTCCTTTCACAGAGCTAATCCTGCGAATGGTCATTTAGCACAGCAGTATTTGAGAAGAGTTCCAGAATGTAGCTGTGGTCCCCAGAATGGGGTCATCCATAGCAAAACCCTGGATTTACAGTCCATTCCTACAAAACGGTGCCTAGAAAACACTTTCAGGGCAGAATCCAGTCAAATCTCAGCGTGTCAGTTTGTACACAGAAAGTTGGGAATTGTACATTTGAAATAAAAATCTTCACGTCTTGCATTCTGACAACGAAGATCCTTCTGATTTCCTGGAAGCAGCTGCTTCCAAGCCAGCATGAGTTGATTGTTGATGCTGTCCAGTTCCATGTTTACAGTGCTACATCTCCATAGTAAATACTTTGGATTAACTGAAAATGTGATCATGATCTGACCTCTGATCAGCAGGCACAGGAGTGGGGAATCTAAATATGGGTTTTATCAACTGCCAGAATCTTCTGTTCTCAGCCAGGAGAAACCAGTGTACTGTGCAGTAAAAAAGGTATTATTGGTCAATCAAGACAGGACAGACATCTAAAATTAGAGAATCAGTTAAGGGGTGTGTGTGTGTCAACAACTATGTCAAGTGCATTATTCTCATCTAATCCAAATTTGATCTTTTATTCTGCTAAAGTATTTGATCTTGCTCTTTTCTTTGGGTACCCAACCTTTACACAGTAATTTCTCTGAAGCCTGAAGGAAAAAAACCACCATCTGCACAATACAGTAGAATGCAACTTCTGCTGAAAAAGACAGTAGCATCAGAAACTGTTGTAGAAAAAGCTCTTTAATGTCAGCTTGCAAGATGCCTCTGGATTCTTAAACATGAATGTTTGATCTGAGTTATGTTGGTCCATGGTTAGTTTGGTAAAATGGAAAGCTCTGAAGAAATATTATGCAATGGGATATACGTGTCATCAGAGCTGAAGCATTTAGATATGTCCATACAGGTGTTTTGGCTTTATCTTATTTTATTTTGATTCTTTACTTTTGATGATCTATGCCACAGACTATCTCTTCCTTATGTTTTCATTTCCAGTGCATTTACTAGGTGTTTCCAAGAACAATCTTGGTAAGCAACAGAGACTAGTTTGTTCTAAGGGTTGTTCACCATAGACATTACATGTGTGACTAATCTCTGCCAAGAATACTATGCTTTAGCAGCATAGATGTGAGCTAGTATTTAGCAATTCACAGAGGGAAAAGGTTTGTATCATAGCACAGACAATAGAGATGTTCATAGGAGTGTGAATGGCTATGAAATGGTGACATATACCTACAGCTTGCATCAACAGATGGAAGTTTTCCATGTGGCTACAATTTCTGGCAGAACCTTTACTAAATATATGCAAACGGATGGATGGTTGTTACTTTGGATATGATAGAGACAGAAGAACAGGTATTCTCTGCTTAGGATGCTAACTTCAGTCGCTGTCAACTGAAATAGCAGTGAAGGCAAGTTACCCAAATTTGGGTTTCTTCAATCGTTACTTTAAGGAGAAATAAACAATTTATCTGGGTCATCTACAGATAACCCCTCCTGGCCTTCCAACCCCTCTATTTCCTTTCTTTCTGATTTGAGTAAGATTTTGAATAAATATCCAATGCAATATGTAAACTCTGAATTGAATGATAGAATATGAACTGCTTCTCCTGCATGTCATATCTTTTAAATTATGTATAGCAATAATCAGCTGAACTATATTAAGCCGAAATTGAAAGAATTTGGAGTGCGTATATTTCTGTTCATTTAGATTACTCCAAATAAAAGTTGATTAAAAAGGAGAAGAAAAAAAATTGAATTAATTTAACTGATTATGCAAAGAAATGTCAATTCCATAGTTTCCTATTGTTTCTTTGTAATTTTTTTACCCCTTCTTGTCCTCCAAGTAATTTTGATGGCTTCTGTAGGCGGGAAACTGTATTATGTGATGAGAAAATTCTTTCCATAAGGGGAAAAAAAGTACACACTTCAGTAAACTCATCTAAAACTTCATAACTTCATTTCTAGCAAAATCTACAGTTGCAAACTGGAAGCAAAGCATTTTCAAAATGGAGGCTCAAATCTGGTTTAAAATGTACCTATATTTAGTTTTGTATTTCTTCCTTTTGACACTGATATTAAGGCTCTTTCCAAGCCTTATTTACACACACAAACCCTCAGAGAGCTTATACTGTCAGGATGGAGTGGGAAGTCAGTGAAGCCTGAGGGGACTTGCATTTGGCTTTGTCAGAGACTTCCTTCAAATGTAAGATTAATTATCTAGTCTTTCCCTCTGTTTCCCCTGTCTAGAAAGTGGGAACACTAATACTTGCCAACCTGCTGAGGGCCTCATGAGAAAAAAAAATCATCAGAAGTACATTCACTTAGGGAGCAAGACATGTGGATCCCTTGAGTTTTGAAGTCTCTCCTTTTTCTTTACCCTGGAGATGTCTTTAGAAGTTAATTTCAACCTCGCAGGCTAAATTTGAAGTGTTTTAGTGCTGTGACATGTGCAGTGCCATTACAGACACTTAAAGAAATGCTAACCGACTCTTGGGCTTGTCACTGCTGTCAGACTGCTTAGCACTGCCCCCTCGAACCAAAATCAGGAAGGCAAAAAAGCCTCTTTAAATTAGCTCTGCTTTAGCTTAATCCATGCTTAAAGCAAATGAGCTATAGCTAAAAATCAGCCAAGATTCATTAATAAAGTAAGAAGAGGCCAAGGAAGGCGTAAAGACAGAGTACGGCTGGTCCCAAGCTGCAGAAAGGCCTTTGACAGAGGCCTGGGCTGCTCAGTGGGATGCAGGAGGTTTAAATAAAAATCCTCTCTCCTGCCATAAAAAGTCCATTCCAAGTGTGACCTCAGGACAGAAATGTGTACAAATGAGGACAAGGGCTGCCTCTTTGCTGCATGAAAACTGTGTCTAAGGGCACAGGATTTACTGTGTTTACATCTTGCAATTGCTCTTCAACGTGGTGAATGTAAAACTCCCTTCAAAATGTGTCAGTCTCTATGAGCTAAGTAAACAGTTTCCATTAGAAATGGGACAGACCTTAGGGAATTATTTATACAATGAGTTAGTCATTGGTGAGAATCATCCAGGTGAAGCAAGGCAATTTGTAAAGCAAGAGTAACTTTATATGAAAATAAAGAATAGGATAAAAAGCTCTCCCTGAGAGAAAAGCTGAGATCAGACATTATTACCTTCTGGAAAGAAATACCAGGGTTATACATGAAGGAGTTAAATCAAAACAGGCATCAGAACAAAAAGTGTTATTTATCAATGGCTTGTGAAAGGCTTAATAGGAAGAACATATAAAGTTAAATGGGTAGGTGTTGAAGAAGATTTTGACATTACTAGCTTTTGTGAAACATGGTGGCATGGCAAAAATCAATGGGAAACTTTAGTAGTTGGCTATAAAACCATAAAGGAAAGAGTCTCAATTTAAGTGGTGGGGGAATAGCAACTCAGCCTAGAAGGATTCCCAGAAACAAAGAATTCAAAAGTCAAAAAGAGGAGAGTAAGTGCAGCCTGTGACTCCACAGTTCTGCCTTCTGTGATCTGAAAGTCTTGCATCTAAAAATCTGCTCATGTAGAGATTAATACAATAGTAACTGGCAAACCTTGTGCTCAGCTGGCCACTCCCTTTGGAGGCAAACCAGGTGGCAAACTTAGTTATGTGGGAGGTTGGAACAGATGATCTAATAGTCATTGCAGTTTCTTAAAATACCTGGTGCCAGGGGTGAATTAATATGCAGGAGAAACAGGCTAGAGTCCATCTCTTCACACTGCTCCTGCTCACGACAGGCTACCCTGCTCTGCTGCTCCATAACCACATCCCAGATGCTTCTGGTCCTGCCTCCCAGGGCTGACTGCCACTTGGACAGCAGTTAGAGCAGCAAATTAAACTGTGAAGGAGGAAGAGTGAGGACATGATACATTGACAATCCTCTCATGGTTGAGGTGGGGGGAGCAGTCACACTAATATGTGGAAACCAGGGGTAATGGGTGGAAAAAGGAACACAATGGTAAATGGTGCTAATTAAAATGATTGCTTCTTAATGATGTGTATTATAACAAGGAGCTTCATCTGTTAACATGTCTTTCATGGGAAGAAAGCTGCGCTGTAATAGGCAGGGACATAATGTTGCACAGCTTAAAGTCTGCATGTGTTTTTCTTTCTTCTTGTCCGTCAAGTGTTCCAGAAAGATCTTGTTACAAAAGAAACCTTGACCAAACAATCAACTGGTTGATTCTTCAATCTTCAGCTGCTTACGTAAAATAAGTACAGATAGCCTTAAACTTGTAACAAAGGAGAGTAAACTGCAACTTGCTAGGGAATTAATTTAATCAATATATTCCAACTGACAGTCATCTGAATTTCCGTCTGCAGTTCTTGAGAAAGATGAAAATTCCCGTAGGGTACATGTTAGTGGTTGATTCAGAATGCCTACTATGATTGTGAAATATTGCTAGGAATGGATTGAGATATATTTGGGACAGTAGGTGGACTAATGGAATTCAGTGACTTTATTTAAAACGTGCGGGAGTTTATTATAATACTGTAATAGAAATGTCATTTACTCTGATGGGAAGAGAGGGAAAAGCCCTGTCAATGAATAATAATGAAGTTATTTAAATGTCAACTTTCTTGCAAATAGTTTGTAAAATAGAGATTATTCCACGTGTTTCTGGTTTTGTTTTAATTTATTACTCGGGAAAGTCAGAGCTTCAGTCCCACGGTTTCTGTAATTTTTTTTATACTGTGAAATGAACTAGTCATAATTAAAATGTTGGGTGTTTGCAGAAATCATTCTGCATTACTGAAAAAACAGGGAGTCTGATTCTAAACAGCTACTGGTAAAATTTGGGATTTAACGGAACCAATTGCCGCTAAAATGGTGGGGCAGGTCTGAAGTTCAGAATTGAGACTAAATACTCTGTTTCTGAATATTATTCTTTTACAAAGTATCATCTGTGTTTCAGCAGCATCCACAATGTGCTAACACATCTTCCATATTTAGACTTCCACATATATCAAATCTCTCTGCAGACCTTCCTATTTCAGACTCCTCTGGACTTATTTTGACTTAGCCTGTAACTGCACCAAACCAAAATGAAGCAATTTACACAGGGATTTAAACTAATTTGAACAAACATGTATAAACACCTCTTCCCCTAAACAATTTCAGAAACTATTGCAACATGCATGTCTACACAAGAGCTAATAAGATAGGGCTTACTGTTCAATCATTGCACATAGTTATTTCAGTAGCTGTGGCTTTTGGCAGCTGATTCAGAAGGTTTAGAGTTTTATTTTTATGTTTTCAGCTCTACAGGTCTTAGGTTCAGTCCTTACATATGATTTATCCAGGTATTTGCTTGCTTTGCTCATGTTATACAGATGAATTGAATCTGAGTTCTCTGCAGAGCTTCAGAGAAGTAGCCTATCACACAAGGTGTGGGTGATGTTGGTTGATACATATCCATTCCCCTTCAGATAAAAGAATTTGCTGATGTTGTTACTGCCTACACCCTGCTGAGGTGCATCTGTCTTTTGCAGTGCTTCCAGGTTAGGCTGGCTTCCTGGATCATCGAATGGAATGGCTGTGGCATTTTCTTGGGTTAGGAGCCTCATGCTGTTTTATACACACATTTAATAAGGCAAATTAAGAGCTCATTATCTAAGGGCTGCTAATCAATGCTTTTATACATACACACACACATGTATATATATATATATATATATAATAGGAGTAAGATGAATGCAGGTTGGTGGTACTCCTTGGATTAGACACCAACAGAGGCTTCATGTACACGGCGTTTCATTCAATACAATTCTTTCATTTCAGTGCTCTGTGTGTGTATTTTCACCATTTATTTTTTTTTGTTTAAACACTTCTAGATGCCTGTCTGCTCTAACTAGGCAGGTAGAAGGACTGGCTATTGCTGGTTTAGAAGATGATATTGAGAGTAAGATCTAATAGTAGCTCCTTTGATTGCTTGTGTATTTGTTCATCTGCAAAAAAAGATGTTTTTCTAAGCTTTCCAATCTTTCAGTTGCTTTTATGGATGTTGACAGAAGCACACATTTCCATCTGTATGTAACATTACCTGTAAATAAACCTATGAATGCAAAATAATTGGCTAGAGATTCGAAGAAAGAAATGGATGGCAATTCTGACTAAGATTAGCATTTGCAATAGTCCTTCGACATCTGTTTGCCTGTGCTGTGGCAGGGATACTGGCTGCTTTTCTTTAATAATTTCAAAGCAAGCTTTTTTTTTGTGTCAGATTTTCTTCACTCCTGTCCGCCTTTGAAGGGTCCCGTTTGAAATCACTGTCACTGGTGTAAAGAAGAGCTGCATCACTTTATTAATTATTTTTTCCTAGCTTGGCAGGTCAGACTTAGGCCTTAAAGTCCTTACATGTCTTTATCAGCCCAAACATCACAAAGGATAGGTTTTGGGGTTTAGGCAGGCCACAGTGGAAATACTAATTTCTGAGAAGGGTGGGTTGTGAGGTGGAGAGGTAACCAAAGTGAACCAGCAGTCCTTGGCAGGGCTGTGTTCAGCATCCTGCTGTGGCTCCCTTTACCTGAATATTGGAACATCTCTGAAATATTCAGTAACTGAAATAACTGTAACTGTATCCTCCTCTTCCTCAATCCGAATTCAGTGTTAATGTTCTAACCAGAGGTGCATATGTTTAGTGGGAAGAGAAGAAAAAGCTATGGTCAGTCTTATATGACCAAGTCAGATACATGCAAATGCTTCTGTGAAGCTCCTGAATAGAAAAATTCAACTTTAATGCAAATCAACATTTTAGTGCTATTCATCTTAATGGGTAAACCCCCAAGCTGCTGTCATCTTGTTTTATACACTGATTGCAAAATCTGAAATCCCAGAAGCTGTGATATAAATGTAGGTGTGGAACCTGATCCAGAAATTTAACAACCTCCACACTGTGGTTAAAAAAAAAAGGAATTAAAGATAGACATTGAGCATCTTAAATACTTTTGCAAATTTAGCCATTGCTTCCCAGATAAGAGAGAACCTGGAAATGATGAGTTCCAAGGTTTGCTTTAGAATGACTGGTTTTGGAGTGGTTAGCAGAAGGGAAAATTCATGTTACTGCTTGCAAATGAAGTTCTATATGGACCCATTTGTACATTTTAAAGACAAGATGCAGGTTTATTATCTGCAAGAGTATCTTAAATGTCTCTGTTACCCAGATTCAAATAATTTTTCTGCAATTTGTGGATACCAAGTGTACTGGTTTGGGCTGATTATCTAAATTCCCTGGTTATTAGGACATAATTCAGGCAAGCATGAGCTGCATAATGAACCAAAACCTCTGCTAGTAATTGATCTTGGTTCCAGTCACATGTTAAGAGTAGATGTTACAGGAACTCTGTACAGCCTCGCTTGCTTTTTTCTTCCCCAAGGCATGTATCCAGTGTCTCTATGGACAGCCCTTGTGTCAGAAATATATAATTTTGTCTACTGAAGAGTGGCTCTTGAAGCAAGAGTAAAGCAGAAGTGTCCATACTGTCTGCTACTCCATGTGAAAAAGCCTTATAAATTGTAGGTGTAATGCTCATGTAGTTAGGTTTTCAAATGGGCATCAGTGTTTTTTGCAGAAACTGAACTAAAATTTCACTGAACAATCAACTGGAGGAACTACTATAGAATCTGCTGAGAAAAGACTCTTAACAAAATTAGTCTCATCTTGGAGTATACGATGAAGTGATAACTTTAGTCTCTTGCTGTCTGCTGTTTGGCATTTCTGACAAACATCATCATTTTCTATACACAAAATTTAGCATTTCTTATTGTACATGTTTATTTTAAAATGCTTTGGGAAGATGCTGGTTTAATTTTTCCTAATCTAATTTAAATGCAAATTATAAGCACTCACATGATTCTGTGTGTATATAATTAAGTATCATTATATACTACATGAATCATTCAAAAAGCTCTAGAGAGCCATTCTGCTATGTAAAGCATGACTTATGTTGAAAAGCTGCCAAATGACTTGTGGTTTTGTGATTAAGTGTTTGTACTTATGAAATCTCTATTTGAATTGCAGGTCAACAGATTATGGGACAACATATGAGAAATTGAATGATAAAGTTGGTCTGAAGACTATTTTGAGCTACTTGTATGTTTGCCCAACAAACAAACGTAAGGTAGGTGATAATGTGGTTGGCTCATTTTGACTTTATGATGCAATTTAAGTCCTGGTGATCTCTCACGTTTTCCTCAATATCTGTTACTGTCTAAATAGCTCAAAAGTCTCTCCTTCTGTCTCCCTCCTATTGAAAAAATATGTAGCTTTATCAAAACACAAACCAGCTTGTAGCACCTATGCTGCCTACCAGTGTACTTTAGGGAATATATGTTAGCAAAAGATAGTCATTAAATGGATAGGTATCATGTGTTTAATTTTTTGCTTACCTTCTGGATGGTGATGATTTTGTTGTCTGAAACTGAGAAAGACTCATTAAAATGGCAGAAATGCATCTACAGTGGCCAGATTGTATGTAACATTATTTGTCATTTAAGTGCTCCCAATAGTGAACTGAACAGGATTTGACAAATTCCTGCAGAGAAAATGCCTTCAGAAGCCCAGAAGGTTTTAATCATGCAGGCACCCTACTGACTAACAATTTTCTAAGAATTTATAATGCTGACATAGTCATAAAAGGAATTTGATGCTGCTTTTGAAATATGGTTTTGACAAAATTTCTCTTATTTTGAGGTATACAGTAGGAAGTGGTGCAGCACAGTTCATAATGATGGTGAAGACTTGTATTCTCACATATGCTAGTAAACAATATTGTGCTTAAAGGCTCTCCTTCACATACTGTTTAAAAAAAGGAGTTAACTCCTCATACTTGGTGATAGGTAATCATTGCTATTGGTGTTTTGGTGTGAAAATTAAGAAGTAGTTTAAGTCATCTGAAATTACTAGCAATTTAATTTCATATTTCCTCATATGTTGGTCCAGAAAAAATGAATGAAAATAAAACCAAAGCGTGATTAAATAAATGGTAGTGGTGACACCGTTGTCCTCTTGATTTCTTAGCTTTGAGGTTACAATGCACCCACAGTTGGTGGAAGGCCCAACTCCAGTTCTTTACCAGAGGGCGTATCAACCTGGCTAGGGTAGCTTTCTCTCCTTGCTTTCTGTCTGAGTGGATAGTTCAAGTTACTACAGGCAAAACAGAATTGCGTCAGCAGAAAATGCTAGTGAATACAAATTTCTGAAAGAGGATGGACAACTGAGGTCACTATGATGCTGTTTTCATGATACAGAAACATTTGTGTATTCTTTAAGATAGACTGTGAAAGAAAGAGGGAGCTGTCCTAACTAGAAAGAGGAGAATGCTTAGCTTTGTTCTGTTGTAGGTCATATTTAAGCCTTTGTTCAAAAGAAACAAGCACTTCTAGGCATTAGTCATTTGACCTGTTAAGAAATTGTTACCTGATGTCACCTGCTTTTCTCCAGTTGACTGTAAATGGAAGTCCATACCACCAGCTGAGAGTTAGTCACATGTCAGAGTATTCTTGATTCTACTATCGATTTCCCTACTTGAGCCTTTGAATAATGTTTTGTCATAACCAAAGAAGCTTTGACTAATCATAGGATTATAGAATGGTTTGGTTTGAAAAGGACCTTAAGATCATCTAGTTCCATCCCCCGGCCATGGGCAGGGATGCCTTATACTAGACCGTGTCACTAGACCGTGTCACCCAAGGCTCTGTCCAGCCTGGCCCTGAACACTGCCAAGGATGGAGCATTTACCAAGGATGTTCAACGACTTCCTTCCTCTGTTAAGTGAGCGTTTGTAAACAGTGGAACATAAAACTGGAGTGGACTTTTGGGATCATGCATTCCACTTTGCTACAGGCAAGTGCCTCATGTGGTCCTAACAAGACAGCTATCAAGTGCTCTCTTAATGGATTGTAGCTGTGGAATTTCAGTCCTTACCTATTATGATGAATTCAGGTTTTGCTGGAAGACCTTTATTAAAAAAGAAATTGGCTACCACTTACCTTTGTAATGCCACTTGATTGATTCATCATACCTGCCTACATTGTTAGGTAAAGACGTGGAGAGATAAATTATTGTAATCAAAACAAACAAGAAACAGCATGGGTTCAAGTCTCCTGTTGAGTCAGATTAAATTGGGATTAAATGGTCCTAAATTAATGGAGAGATGTCATCTCATTGCAGCTGATCCCTGTTAAGTTATGAAGCTTTTCACTAGAAGCTGAAGAATGAAATTATCAGATCACTCAAATGTTCTTCAGGTTTGAGGTTTGAAATGTTAGTCTCTTGGCACAGAAACTGCGGTGCGGAGGGTATATCTGTAATTGTGCCTGTTTTTTGTTGGAGAGTAATAATACTGTTTAGAGTAAGAATGGTTTTAGTTAGCAAAATCTACATAATCGCTTATCTATTGTGGTGCAGAGAAACCTAAGAAGAAACTAAGGGATTTGCAAGCATGTTAAGCCATCATAAGTGCAGGCTGGCTTGAAAATCCCTTACCACCTCTGGCTGCACCTTCTTACTGCCTTCCTTGCACTGCCAGCCTTGTTTGTGTAGCCATCTGGTAAACTGGATTGGGAACTAACCTAGCTGACAACTAATCCCCTTCCAGCTCAAAAAACAGATGAAAGGAAAAAGCTTCCAAGTGGAAGGATGGAACTGCCTCTACTAAAGTTGGCCTATAATCAGTGTGGGATGGTGCCAAAGGAAAGCTGCAACACCTGGGATGAAAGGACCTGTGTAATTGTCTAAGATGCAATTTTCCAAAATTTACTTCAGTGGGAGCAGAGTTAAGCTTTCAGGGAGAACTTTTGGAGGCCCTGCTTATGCTCTCTACCTCTGTAGAACATCAGACTATTCCTTGAATAAGCATTTAACTTTAGGCACCTAGCTAGTCCCCCATGTTTAAGAGGGCATGGGGAAGAGAGTGTGGAGCTGTATTGTATTTTCACATTAAAATACTTCCACAATGAAAGCAAAAATACTAAAACTCAGGGTCTTTACACAGAAGCATTGGTAGATGATAAGTTGACTATGAGCCAGCAGTGTGCGGCCATGAGGGCCAATAGTATCCTGGGGTGCATCAGGAGGAATGTGACCAGCAGGTTGAGAGGGGTGATCCTCCCACTCTACTTGACCTTGGGGAAGCTACATCTAGAGAACTGTGTTCCGTTCTGGGCTCTTCAGTGCAAGACAGACAAAAAGCTACTGGAGACGGTCCAGTGGATGGGCCACAAGGATGATCAGGGGTCGGAAGCATCTCTCTTATGAGGAGAGATTGCGGGGGCTGGGCTGTTTAGCCTAGAGAAGAGGAGACTGAGAGGGGATCTCATTAATACATATAAATATCTCAAAGGCAGGCGCCAGGAGGATGGTGCCAGACTCTTTACGGTGGTGTCCAGCAACAGGCTGAGGAGCAGTGGCCATAAACTAAAACTGGCCACTGACTGGGTGGGTAGCTGCAGCCATTCTTTTAAATCTATTTCTCAACTACTCTAAAATCCATGAATTTTATAACCCGCATGCTGTCTGTCTGAAAGGTTTATACATTTCTGCAGTTAACATCAGGCCAATGCTGCCAGTGTGTCTTCCCTAAATATTTGTTACATGTGGTAAGCAATTTTTCTGGCTGCACCTACAGCCTTCAATGTTCTTTGTTCCATAAGGCATTCCTTAGGAGAAAGAAAAGGCCGTTTCACTTAAGGAAAAGAAATGGTGCATTTACTTATCCTGCAGCTATTGGACAAGAGACCTTGCTACAAGTGATTCAAGGAGAGGGGGAATGGGGGAATAAATATCCTTTTAGCACATGCTTAACTTTTAGGAATAGTCCCATTGAAACAGAAGGTAAATGTTGAACTTTGCTGACTCAAGGCTGATTGCTTCTAAACTAAAACCCAAGTGTATCTTGTACATAGTCTTCTCTGTTCCTTGCAAAGCAGAGGAGTTGGAACAAGGAGCTGTAGAATGCATGTAATAGGATTTATTCAAATAATTAATAGATTTGTTCATGAATTTCTGATTATTTTCACATTCTGAAAAAGAACACAGCAATGTGCATTGAATAAATTTTGTTGTAATTTATTTGCTCTTCTCCATCTAGAAAAAAAAAATCTATAAATACACAGGATTTGCAGAGGTTCTCACAGTCTATGAATGCCAATTTCTTTCTGAAAGCTTCTGACTTCCAGTTCTTGTCTCTTTATTGAACAGAATTAAATCATTTAATGAGACATTGCAGGCAATATCAGACTACAAAAGTGTGCTTTGAAAATAAAAATGAGAACAAAGTCAACTGTTATTTACAGTTTAAACTGATGACATATTGCTGTTGCTGGTATTTTCTGAATTACAGTATTTTCGTATGGAAATTGCGGGAAGCAGTGAGTAACATAGTGATGTATACGCCCTGGCAATAAGAGAAGTGGAAACCCTGTTTTTCAGTATTCCTTCTTTCTCTGAATTGCTGTACTACATGGCTGTATGACTGATGACACAGATCATAGGGAGAAAAAGTTGTAATTCATGGATCTTGCCAAAGACATAGAGCCAGTTTGAGTATTTGTCAACAAGTCTCTGGAAGAAAGAATCCCCAATGTGCAATAAATCCCTAGGCTTAGGTATGTCAACATTGGTTGATTTGTTAGGTTCATAGAGCCTTTTGTGAAGGGGGAATAAAATTATTTAAATGCTTTTACATGATGAAATAGCATTTGGGAATAATGCACTGGTGGGTGAAAAATTAAACTGAAAAAGAAATGCAAGTAGGTGCCTTGAAAATCCATTTTCGCAAATGTTTGACGTTCACTTTCTTAGCAAATCACATGCACTAAGTTTCATGGTCTGTCTTTAAGCCTTTCAGACAGGTTGCTTTTAAGCATTGCATGGAATCGTCATAGACCTATGCAAATAAAAAGTGAATGACAGGTTGTGGGGACTCTGGAATTGGTTTAACTAGAGATTTCCTTTGACTCAAAAAATGCCGATGGCTGATTTAGATACTGTATCCTTGTACGAAGTACACTGTGTTCTTTGCAAAGAGCCAGTTTGTGCAGCTCAGTCGGTTTTTTGTACTTTCAAATCTCTTGTACCCATCTTCTGCTCATTAATAAAATGCTGGGTGATAGTATTTGCCAGCAACTTTTATGCTATTAGTGGGACTAGTGAATCGGATACTTCCTGTGGGTTTGAATTTTTGTTAGTTTTGCTGTTGCTGTTGTTTTCTCTCCTTCTTGCTTTCTGCAGGCCTGGCTTAAATTTTCCCTTTATTCCTCCAACTGCTCAGATTTTAATTGATGTGTGGTACAGTGTCCTCTTTTCTTTATCTCTAAAGAAGAATGTAATACTGATGCCTCCCTCTTCTTTTATATTTAGTGGTCATGATTAGTACCTTTATCACAGAGTGTTAAGCACTGTCCTGTTGTGCGTCTAGCTCCAAGATAATGGATATTTATTGTAAATATAATTGCATGGTTTTCACCGCTGGTAGATCTCTGTCTACTTCAAATTCATTTCTATAAATGAGTTTTAAATGAAAGAAATTGTGGCTTAGCCTCCTGCTCTTTCTAGCATTGGGTGGTGGACAGAATAATTGGCAAATGTTTCTATCAGTCAAGGCAGGTGATCTACCCTTATCAGCTGAAATGGGAGTTATTGAGTGCTACTTTGTATTCTGTGGTATTAGAGACGTTCACTCGCTTCAGGGAGGTTCTGGTTTTGGAATGTACGTTTCCTGCTTCTGTAAAGGGTAGCCCTTTGTAGAAAATGTGGGCTTTACACTGATCTGTGCACCTGCTCTTCTGAGAGTTGGTGAAAATGTCTGTGAAGATGAATATTTCCACCTGACCTTGATGTTTCATAGAAGCTCCTACCCTCAGTTGCTAAAATCAGATTGGGAACACATCTGGAAATGCTTTCTCGCTGACCCATCTCACCATGGAAGCTTTCAGAATTGTGATGTAATAGCAAGTCCAGATTTTTTTACTCAATGAAAAACAGTTATTTCCAGTGGTGTCCTCCTTGTAGGCCTCTATAAATCTTGATGTGAAGACTATCAGTTTATGTCGGAGAGGTTAGAGCTCAGCAGAGCTCTAAACACACCTCACTTTAGCCACTGAGCCAGATCCTGTGGCTGTCAAAGGATGGCATCCTTAGCAAATTAGGCATAGTGGGAGACCCAAGATCTGCAGTTGATCAGTCATGCCAGTAACCCAAAGTGCTGTTGCAGTCCACTCGTGCAGAGAAAGAATCAATTATTCTGTTGCTGTCCTCTTTTCGTTTGGAAGGGAAGGTCCTCGTTAGCTGCAGGCTGTGAGTGCAGTCTTCAAAGAGACAGCCATAAGAGACCAAAAAGTCATTGTCTCACAGGTGTGCGTGGTGTTTTGTTTGAGTGGGGTTTTTTGTTGTTGATTTGATTTGGTTTGGGTTTTTTTTTAATGATGTAGTGCCCAGGAGATTTCAAGGAGATGTTTAAGGAAAGTCTTTGCTTACAGTTTGAAAGGGAAGATCTACCTTGTACTGAAGTGTTTAGCAGATCGGAATACAAGTTTCGTCAAGTGAAAACTTCTGTTTGGATTAAGCCCCATATTGCATAGGAAGGTATATGAAGAAGACCCCAGATTTGTTTTAAATGTCTTCTATGCGGTGACCACAGGTAATGATTCTTCATAGTGTCACCTTTCAAAGAGAATATTTTGGAGGAAGGGAGTCAAGAATGGAGGTGGAATTCATCTGCTGTTTTTGCTGACCTGATAGGCAGTTTGGGGTACACAAGCCTTTCCCCAATGGTTGTCCAGATAGATAATATAGGGATTCTTCATCACTTGTATTTTTTTATTTAAACACAGTGGTCTAAATCTATTTCAGCAGTTTTAACTTGAATTTCTCCTCCTGATCAGAAATGAGTTGAAATCGTGAATATGGAAGGGTCAGAATTATTATCTTGAATGACAGGAGTGGTTCAGTGGACTTCCAATAACACTATTCACTTGTAAACAGTTCACTACCCACAGGAAGAGGAATGTCTTGCCTCATGAATTAAGCAATTTTTCATATCTGCAGTTCAGCAATAATGATGAAGTAACTCTACTGCTATTAAAAGCTACTGTCAGTGGTAACTGGAAAGTTTTATATCTTTATGATAGTTCATATATTACAATTGTCATTTCTGCATGTAATATCTTTAGATTCAAGACTAATGTTTTTACCTGTACACCAGATAGTCAAGTATAGACGACGGTCTTTTCTGCCCCCTACCCCACGTGAAAACAAGAATAAAGCCAACATTTTTCGTTAGTTTAGAAAGGTAGATTGTTCCTCTAATCTTTTGGATAGGATGTAACATATCTGCAGTTCAGTCGAGTTTCACTGGAGTCAATGAAGACCTGTAAAGTGGCAGTGACTGAAGAGCTGGTCTTGAATTGTTAGTCTTTAACACTAAGTTCATAGGAAACCAATAATTAACAAGCATTTGGTCCCTGTTAACAAAGTGAAGGCAGAGTGTCATCTTGACTTTTGAAGTGTCTGGCAGCATTCACTACCAAACTTTCTGATTTATGGCTATAGTATATGACAGCTCTCACAGTAGCCATTAAACACAAAGCCCTTGCCATTATTCTACATCCATATCTCTTCTTGGATATGAATTGAAATCAAAGCCCATTTATTCCACTGCTGCTCTTCTAAGTATATCAAAAATAGTGTCAGTTTTGACATTTTTGCTCTCAAAGTAGTACTACAGTATGCTGTTGTATCTCACAGAAGTCTCCAAGGACACGCTGAGTGTTGAAACTAATGATAGGGAAGTATGAGTCATGGAATTCAGCTTTAAAGCTAAGATTCACCCAGGCTGAGGGGGGTTTCAAAAGTGTTCTTTCCATTCTGACTCTGACCCCTGTTTTCTATAAACTGGGCAATTAAAATTTATGCAAGATAATCTCTTGTTGAATTCTTTTATCCCTTTTATCCCATCAATTCTTTTATCCCTTTTTCATTCCTCATCAATTTATCAAATATTCTGGAACAGATGATATCCCTTTTGGCAACGGAGGATATATGCTATCAGTTTAGAGAGTAGAGGAGCGATATGTTGTTAGTTGCAGCCCAAATACAGGCAGCTGGGATTGATGCTAGTGCAGGAATGTGTCTAACTACAGAGCAGACCTGTCTTATTGTCAAACTTGTAGCTCCATCCATTTCCATAAATAAGACAAAGTGTTTAAACCAGCAAGAAAATAGTTGCCATAATATTGATTTTCTTCTATTTTTTTTTTTTTCTTTTCCCTAGGAAAAACTAGCCCCAAGCAGTTGAAAATCCATTTATTCAGTGTGCCATAAAGTTGGACTGAAAATATGTACAGCAGAGTTGTTTTCATTTACCTTCTGGATTTTGAGCCATTAAAGATACATACCTAAATCTCACTTTTATATCTTTTCACTGCTCTGTTATTGTAGGAACATACTTCTTTGGTCATGAAATGTGGAAATTGTCGTGTTACTATATGACTTCAGAAGCTGGCCTTAAAGGGAAAAATAGCATGGTATTGTGGCATAACTGTGTGGTGGCTGTTTTGTTGGGGATTGGAACTGGTAATGCAAAAAATACAAAATGGGTGCATATTGACCGCAACTCTGAACTCAACCCTCCCTTGCCAGGCCTTGGCTTTCAGATGGGTACACGTCACCCACAGATTTGCATAAGCCCAATTTTCCTGTGATGGAGTCTCTTCTGCCGTGTTCAGAAACACTGAATTCTGGTCAATGGTTCTATAAAGATAGTAGTTTTTTAGGGGTAAGTGACAGTAAAGGAGAGAAAGCTGTTGAGGAAGTAGAACAGTGATAATGGCGATATTAGGAGACAGTGCTGGCGGCGGTGTAGAGAGATTGACATCAACTGAGTAGACTGAAATATGTCCATAAAGAGCTATCACAGGACTTGTTGCTATGTATCCTGATACATGAATCAAGCCTCAGGCCACTGTTTACCAAGCATTTCTTTATTATCGGGGGATGGTTATCTGACCATAGTGAATGTTCAGGGCATGTTTGTACCGTTATAGGTGCGTTGTGTATGTTTGCTAAGAAGAACATACGAGAATTTGAGATAAATACTTGGTAGTAAATTTTGAGTATGACCAACTGTTCCCATGAATTTGGGATCCAAAACATTGTTTTGCTGCTTTTTTTTAAACTGTCAGTGCAGTTAAGAAACTGGAGGTGGTGGAATATTTTCAAAAGCTAAGAAGTGTTTAAATTAACACATTATTTGATAAGAATGAATCAAATTTGTGAAGTGTTCTATTGCCTATAGAACATTATGAATAATGGATTTTAGAGTAAGAAAAAAATTCATATTGAAAATGCTTATTCCTATTCAAACCATTATTTTTTTTTTCTGTGGAGGTCATCCAAGGCTTTTCTGTCTTGAAAATTAATGTTAAATTGACAACACTTTGGGGGTGAAAAGCTAAAATAATTTTGGTTTGAAACATTTCCACTGTTAAATTCTTAAGAAGTTTACTAAGATAAAACCTACTGAAAACAATGGAACTTAATGATACTTAAATTACATTTTTAATCACTTTTCTTATTCCTTTGCTGTTAAAAGTCTGCCCTTAATTGTTTCAATAGAGTAAAATACTGAATTCTCAGCAGCCAGCAGCTGCATGGTACTTAGTTGCTGGCTAGGCTTAACCAATGGCACCTCTGCACATATGTATTTAGATCTCTGTATGCCCCTGTGTACACATAAAATGTCTTCACAGTCTCCAGTCCCATAGATCTGATTCCTTCATCAGAGGAAATAAGGAGAATTAGGAGGGAATTCAGTGAACAGCAAATGGCAATGTTAAAAAGAGGGAGAATGTTACTTGAAGTTTAAGTAATTTATAATAGCTGAGCAATTTAGATGTAGCAAAAACTTTCAGACATTAGTCCTAGACAGTCTTCAGGAATATGAACAAAAAAAAATGAGAATGAACTGTGGTCTAGTCCTTGCATCCTAAATCCCCTGCGTGAAGTTGTTTCTCAGGGTTTTGTCTCTCCTGTTGAATGATGAGATGTTTATGTGCTTGTATCAATATTATTTTTTTTTCAGACAGACAGATAAAGGGTACAGGTAGAAAGCAGTGGGATGTATTTCCAATGAAACTGCACATTCAGCAAGAGAACCTGCCTCGGTTTTTGATGACTAATTTTGCTCCAAAATCAGGAGGTCTATCTTCAGCAGATACCATTAAAAAAAATAAAATTCACCTCTCCCTGCTTTAGGGCTCCTTTGTGAAGCAAATTACGCACATTTTGAGCATTATTTTGGTGTGTTTGTCTTCTTCAGCCATGATATGTTTTAGAGAA
Source organism: Coracopsis vasa (assembly GCA_026283785.1). Taxonomy (NCBI): domain Eukaryota; kingdom Metazoa; phylum Chordata; class Aves; order Psittaciformes; family Psittacidae; genus Coracopsis; species Coracopsis vasa. The sequence continues at coordinate 86,647 of JANHGB010080165.1, forward strand.
TTTAGCCTTGAGCATATAGCGTGAATGTTGAGTTCTCTGTTTTCTCATAGGTTCAACACTTTCTGTGAAGTCTACTCTTGAGCATGTTATCTGCTCTGGATGTAGCTTTCTGGTGAAGACAATCCACTAGAAGTAGTTCCTTAATAGTAGGTATGGCAATGGGTTTACAGCTGTCTTAGGACATTATGCAGTCCTGAGAACTTAACATATTATTGTGATGTATCCTTCTGCATCAAGCCCAAGTTTCTTTTGTTCTATTTATAAGTAAGAATTTATTAGTAGAGTGGTAGAGATGGTTTTTTTTCCATGTTTGAATAGCATCTGTTCCTTTAGGTTCTGGTGCACAACTTATCTCCCATTTATTACTAATGTTAAATAATGAATGTGATAGCATATCAAATTGAAAGACAGCAATCTGTGCATAGTTTTTGACATTTAGGGAAGAAATGCAAACACATCCATATGCCCTCCCTAATGTAATCTTGTTCAGCTTCCAGAAAGTAAAGAAAAATTGCAAATGAACTGAAAGCAGCCAAATAGTATAAACTGGGGAAGAAAATGTAGCAGCCTCTCTGCCTACATCTTGAGACCTTTGGTCATTTATGGATTTTGTGCGAATGGCTACTTGAGAAGAGATATTGTCAGCCCTAGTTTATGAATATGTTCATGTATATGTTTTGCTAAAGTCAGAAAACAATCAGCTGCGAAGACAGGAGCTGAACACAGGAATTTGATTGAAATCCTAGCCACAAAATCATTTTTCCTCCTGATTCATGGAATTCTGGAAGACCTGTTCTCCTTTTATACCATTCCTTCCCAGCAGGGAATCCTAAATTGTTTGTGAAGGTTTGTACCCTTCATTTATATTGCTTTAAAAAAAAAAAAAATAAAAAAGTTACAATCTTTTCACCACAAAAATGAGCAGAAATGAAAGAAAGAAACCTCATTCAAAGCCTGCCTGGAAGAAGAGTAGCCCTAGGCCGTTGCAAGAGGGATAGAGGAAGCTTAAGCCGGTCATCTAATGCAGCAGTGGGCAGAGTTCACACATCATCTGCTGCCCCAGATCCCTTCTTTTCTAACAGCACTGTGCACTGCAATATTCCTTTTTGTATCTTGAAAATACATTTATGCCACACCTTTAGAAAATGTCTGTCATTTTGAACCTTGGAGCTGAGAGCTATCTTGGAAGTCAATTACCTTGTTAAAGGGTTTCACCATTCTCTTTTTATAATACCTCTACCAGCAAAACTCTTCCATATGTTCCATGATGCCAAACCTTTCCTTACACTACTGTTTCAAGTACGTTACTGACATTTACAAGCTCTCACAGGAGCATTCAGTCAATTCCCACCAAAGACTCCCATTGTTCCAAGGAGCCTGACCTTCCCCCTTGAGCACCAATTAAAATCTATCAGTTCTATTCCCATAGTGCTTGCTGTAATTGGAGCTTTGACTTTTTGCCAGGTAGAACTTGCTGGGGTTTTGTCTTCTTTATTTCTGAAACTTTGCTAATGATAGCAAGAGTGAAAATTTCAAAACATATATATATATATACTTTGGGGAAAACAACATAGTTTTAATGGGGCTTTTAAACTAATCTCTCCTTTAATTGTCATTAGGAGTATACGAAAAATCCAGGTGAAAACAGGTATGTTACGTGGTGGCATGGCTTTTTGTTTTCTTGGTTCAGCTCCAGTTATTCTACAGAAGAGATCTGCCAGCAACAGAAGGACAACTGTGCTGGGTCCTTGCTAGTACTTAACTACTGTGCTGTGAAAGTTGAGGGGGAAAAGGTGGAGAGCTGTGTACCTGTCAAGTGTCTTGAGCCTCAAGGCCTGTCCTTTCTTGTATTACAAACCACTAGAAACAGAGATTGTAAATACTGTATTGCTATTTAAAATTCATGCGTATTCTTTCCACCAATTTATGTTTCCTCTTTTGGCTGAAATTTGTGAGGGTAGAAGTGATTGCTTATTGAGTATGGAAGGTGTTTTCTCTATTGAATGTGCCTGGAGAGCTATTCAGACATCTGCCAGAATATGGTTTTTGTGAAAAATCAGGATTTTGAAAAATGTGTTCAGATGTCTGATTTTTGTCATCTTTTCTTGTTTGGGATCTTTGAGGTTATATGAAAATTTTGTATGCTCAGCCTGTTGTCAAATCCTCAATGCTACTTAATGAAAAATATTATCTTGATATTCATCACAGAAGGAAATTCAGTTTTAAGACCAGCATAATATAGAGGCTGATGGTTAAGATGGATGAGTATAAACCAGATATTAGGAAGTTGTCCAGAGTTTTCTAAATCATTATAATGATGAAGACTTCTGAAAAACCTAGTATTTATCAGTTTGCACAAATCTAATTACAAGACAATTTGATTTGCACAGAAAATGCCGTATTGTGTACAAGCCGGTATAATACCTGCCAGTATCTTACTATCTGATAACAACAGAGCCAGTTCTGGTTCCTTTTGCTTTCTGCTTTTGGAGTAAGGCAGCTTGATTTCGTTGCTTATTCACTTGTTTTCTTTTAATGTTCTAGCAAGCTAGTGGACCATACTTTGACATTTTTGTGCAGGGTGATTTATGTGCCTTCATGACCAAGTCAAATAATCACCAACACCTAAATTTACCAGCTGGCACCAAATAACTTTACACTTGTCACGTAAGTCACAGGTAGTTCTAGAAATGTATGTGGGTAACACCAAGAATTAACTTTTGCTTCACCTACAAAACTCTGTGTGGTACCTTGAACAACTAGAGTTATCAACAGTGGTTTTCCACAGCTCATATTCTACCTTTAGGGGAATTTGATGAAACATTAAATTTTCTTCCTCACAGTAACTTGAAAGTGTCGGTTTTTTTGCCCACTAGATGGGATTTAAAGGAACCAAACCTGTGAACAGCCACTGAGTAGGTTCACTGTTGAGAAGGAACAAGAGTGAAACATTTCTTTTCTGGGCCAAGAGCGAGCCCAAGTCCTAGGAAAGAGTTGCTTGTGCATTTTGGTTTCACATGTACCTTTAATCTTAAGGTTTCTATCTCTCTGCAGATTTGGACAACCGCATTTCCACAATCTTCTCTAGAACAAGGCTAACAATAATTGAAAACATTGACAGTCCTTTATTACATTCTGGACTTTTAATGCTCTTTCTGCTTGCTTGTTTGCTTCTGCCAGTTCCAGAATGTTATTTTAGATGTGAATCAGGCTCAAGATTGATTTTTATGTCTAATAAACCTGGAAAAATAAAACTTTCTGGACTGAGAGCTTTATTATCTGCAGGAACAGGTTTTTCAAGCCCTGCTAGATGCTATTTCATATATTATGGGGAAATAAGAAATATCAAAAAGTAAAAATAAAAAGTATTTTATAGAAGGGCTTGAGATTTCCCTGGAATAAACTAAACTCCCTACCCTTTCTTTTTTTCTCTCTTCTGGCCATCAGAAGATGTAAGTAAAAGATTATGACTTAAGAGGCAAGCCCTCAGGGATAAATGCAAATTTTCTGTCATTTGAAGCCAGCAGGAGGCAACTAGGTTTGCACAATCAAGAGGCAGTTTATCATCTGTGCCATTATGTGCTTTAACATTACAAATCCAAGGCAGCACCATTTAATTATTAAGTCTTTTTTTTTGTATGGGGGATAAACCCAACATTGATTAATTATAGCCCACATCAAGAGAAGTGGAAATAGTAAGGCTTTCCTGTATTCAGGCTTTCCTAAGAAGGCTAAGAGGTAGAATTCATCTCAGCTTTTTCACTTTCACTAAAAGTTTCCTTCACAGCTGAAAAGAACCATTGAAAATGATCATGGAAGAGGAAAAAAAAAAAGATCCATGAACCTCTTTCTAATGAACAATAATAGAAGAAAATATGTCATAGGCTTTATGGGGTTGAATAGTGCCTGACCTGGGATTATTGATGTCTAAAAAGAATGTTTGACTTTGGCCTGAAGCTTGTAATCACATTTTTATTACATTTATGATTTATGTCTTCACCTTCTGTAAGCTTTTCTAGCTGAGTTAGTCTGAGTGTGAGTTTTTGCTTAACTTCCATATCATTTTCTTTGATACCAAGCTATTGCTCTGACAGCTAGGAAAAGCCAGCATATAGCAGTTCTCTAGAAACAGCTGCCTTACTCTGAGAAATCTCCCACTCTGTCTTCACATCGCAAAATCTGACAGGAGGTGTCATTGACTGCATTAGAAGAGAGGTAGCAAATACTAGAGGTTAGGACTTTACACCTGGGTTTGTGCCATACTAAGACAAATATTTCAATTAAAGCATTTTTAAGTGCCTTAGGAGTGTATGTACTGGTTTCCTGACTTTGCAGTCAGCTTTAAAATAGCTCTGAAATATGTGAATCGTCTTGCACATCCAAATGAGCTAATAATTCCAGTTCTAGGTAATCAGAAAGTCACTCTTCAGTTTTAACCTTACCATGAGTGCAGGTATATGCAGTTAACTCACTGACATCACATTCCTAAGCTAATGGTTAATCTTGATCCTATTGCTCTTATGCAGGTCATGTATTGCAATAAACATTTTTCCCTTTACAACAAAATGAAGTTGGAAGGGTCATCTTTACAGGCAAAAAATTGGACAGGAAATTAAAATCATCTGATGTGAATTTGGCGTACAGGTGAAGCCCATAGCTATGATCACTGTTTACACTGGATGGGTGTACTTCACTTCCCACAGTAACTCTGTAGCTGTCACCCTCTAAATAAACAGCCAAAGAAAGTTTATAAAAGCCTTTCTTTCTAGTGGTTGATAATGATAAAGCAGAGTCTGCTAACTGAATAGCAGCAGGTACTGTGCTTGTCACAGCAGAGACCACAAACCCAGAGGCAGCAAAATAAAGGTGGATGTATTATATTTTAGCTGTGTCAACCTGCCTGTTTACTTGACCCTGTAATTAGGATCATGCCATTAGCTGTTCAGATCAAGGCTGTGGTTACAGATGTAGTAAACAAGGGGTAGGAATAAAAGAAAATAAAATGCTGCAAAGCAATAAGCCATTTTTGGGAGTGTTCCAGATTCCAACACTTAGTCCACTGCTCAGTCTGTTTCTGTGATATTAGAGCCCCTAAAATCATGCTACATACCCCTGTTCTTATGTTAGGTATGGCTGCCTCCTCACTCAATATCTTTCAAGAATGAGCCTAAGTCCTCTCTAAGGGTGAGATTTGTGAACATGCTGAGTGTGTGCTAAAAGAAAACTCGGAGAGACAACAAACCATTTCTTTTTCTGGGCTTCAGGATTCCCTTGCTTTTGGCAAGGGTATTCTAAGCTAATAGCATGCAATTGATCATCTCCGGATGGTTGATGTTGATTAGAAAAGTCAACAACAAAGTGGCTCTTCGAGGATGTTTATGGTGTTTGCATGGTGATGCAGGCAGGATCTTCAGACAGCATGAGTTTGGCTGGTTTTTCCACCATTTGGGATAATAGATGCAGTGTGACAAGTTTGCATATTCAGCAGTATAGCCTCACAGAGCTAAGTCAGGAGGACTCAAGGTTTAGATTCTTTATCTAGCTCCCCAAAGACACTGTAGATATAGCCAAATTTATATATAGTTATAACTTGATAGGGCACCTCAATCATAAAACCACTCATGGGTTGATGAGGAGAATCCCAAGATGAATAAGAATATGTCTTTCTTGCAGCTGACTTCTACAGCTGATGGGCTGGCACAGCCCAAGGTAGCATTCAGCTAATTCAGCTACCACCAAAAAGGGCATGGACTTCACTGTAGACTGTCAGAAACTTGGAGTGCTCTTCTTATGTGGCTAAAGCCTGTGTCAATGCATCTCAACTGATGTCAGTATTCAAGCTAGCTGAATTATATTCACATCTGTAAGAGTCTTATCTCCCAGAGCAGTGGGAAGGTGATTTTAAGAAATGTAGGATTTTTTAATAATCTAAAATTTAAGTAATCTGGGTTTATTTCTTTATCTGCTCCCCAGTTTGCCACATAACTTTGAAAAACTATATTGACGTTTTGCACTTGGAAGTGCTAGCTCTTGACCTCTGCAAAACAGAAATGTGTTTAACTGAGAAATGCTCAGAGTTTCTTTGGGTGAGGTGCTTGCATAAGTGCAAACAATTTTTATTAATAGTCAATTCATGTGCATAATAAAAAAAATAGGTTTCCACTATAAAGAAGGTTATATTATTCAATATATCTAAATTACAGCTACAGTAAAACTGTGAGTACAGGTTCTGTTTGGAATTATATGAATAGGTGCTACATTATACTATATGCTCTTGTACGTTATGGCTTTGTGAGTGATATACTGTCTGTACACTCAGGATGGAAAAACATGTCTTTCACTAAAAAGACATTTCCTAGGCAGGATGCACTAATCTTTTATGAAAACATGAATAAGAGAAGCAGATTCATTGAAAGGATAATGAAAAAACAGCATCATTTTTGCTGGAATGGAGGGCAGTTTTAAAATAAAAGTCACCTCCCTGAACAGCATCTCTCTAGGTCATCCATTTTCAAATTCTGAGCAGCGAAAGGGCTATTCTGTTCTTAAAATGTAAAACCTTGGAAAAAAAAATAATAAATGTCTCATCCTTTTGAAAAATCCATCCCTAAATGTCATAAAATATTACTCTGTAATCCGTCAAATCATTCCCACTGAAGTCTCCTGTGGTCTAGCTTGAGTTTAAAGTGAAATGAGCTCCCATGTTTGTTCCTTCTGGGTCAGACCTTCATCCCATGCAGGTTGTTTCCCAGAGGTTCTCCCGGGACAGGGTGGTTCATGATCAGACATGGCATTAATGGTGATGAATGTGTAATGGCAGCAGTGATTTTCAGAGGAAGAGAGGGCAAGCACCCAGCTCTCAGCAAGTGCCTTCAGTGAATACTCTTTATATGCAAGTCTCCCTTTTAATTTGTTTCAATCCAGATAAAATGTTCCAATACGCTGATTTATAGAGATCAGCATCAAAGGTGTTTCCTCCTGTTTGAATGTGTGGAAGAGACCCTTTCTGTCTTCAGTCTGTGAATATTTGTAATTATCTTAGTCATTAGCAGGTGGAAATGTGTTTTTGGCTATCTTTGCTGCTTTGGAAACCCGAAAGAGCACTGAATCCCTCTGAACTAAATTGGCAGTCTTATGCATGACTGCACAAGAGCATGTCTTGCTTCCGTCTCTGGACTGTGCTGCTTGTATATCAGTTAGGTCACTGGTAGTGTTTGGGTTTCAGTGGACCTGATGTTTTAACAGGTCATGACGACGTTGCAGGGGAATGAAAAGGTCCGAGGCTTCAAGAAGTCACCTAGTAAGTGAGAATACAGGGGGTACAGGGGTTGTAGGTTAAGTTCACCCTGGCTAAAACTGCCTCTATTCCTCTCAGACCACTGAAGGACTCAACACAGAGGCAGGATATCCAGATCCGCTCCTCTCAGCCCTCTGAGGACAGGCAGGTAGGTAGTGCTTGACAGTATAGTGATAACAGAGCAAGCTCAGCCTCCATCTCTAACTTCTTTTTTGACTTGATGATAGCCACCAATGAATAGTTTGGCAGGAAAAGGTGCTACAATCTTCCCTGTCTATTCAGCTCTTTGCTTTAAGCTGGTTACAAGAGGTTTATTGATTATCAAGTGCAGTCTGTGCTGTGAGGGGCACATGCACAGTACGGATTCAGACACCTTCCCAAATTACTTCATGTGAAACATAATGAGTAGAGAACAGCTATTCTCATCACTCTGGGCGTTAGAGGTGTTCTTAAGTACTGCCCACTGTTTTTAGTTCCAAAGGCATTTTCTTCATATTCTTCAAGATGTTCTTCTCTTTCCAGCCTGTCTTTTAGCTGTTTCTTGGAAAGTGCCCATCCCACCACCTTGATCCCAAAACTCATTTCCAGTGCCAGAGCTCTATGAGCGCATTGCAGATCATGATGAGCTTAGTTTAAATTGACCAACTGAAGTGTTGAAAATATATCATTGGGTAATAACCTGTATAAGACACTCTTTTTCTTCCTGATTCCCCCCTATTCTGTAACCCCTGTGTCGCTTTAATGTTAGAATGAATATAGCTTCAGACCTCATCTTTACTGTCTTCCAGACCTTGCTTGCCCAGTTGCGTGTCTTTTCTGTTTTCCATCTTAGTGGCCTTGGGTATTTTCCGTTGAAAGCAAGAGAGGAATCAGGGAACAGAGAGAAGGGCGGGCAGGAGGGAAAGCTCAGGGATTTTTATGCATCTGACTTCTTTTGCTCTTAGTGGCTAATTGCTCCTCTCTTCAAAGTCTTGCCAAGAAAAAATAAGAACTGAGCAATATCTCATCTCTGCTACATCATTTGACTGTCATTTTTGAAATTTTCCCCAAGTAGCAAAAGTATTTAAGAGGGGCTTGGCACTGAGCAGCCTGCACTCCTGGCACACAGCAAATTGTGCTGCTGTTTAAGCAGGCAAGCTGGGGTGAGAGAGCTCTCTGTGGGGTGAGAACATGCATTTTTGAGGGTAGATGAGTTTGATGGGCTGCGTTGTGGATGTGTTTCCATATTTGTTAACATATGGACTGAGAAGAAGAATTTAAACCTAGTGACAAGGAGGTTTTAGATTGAAAAGAGTTGTTCAAAATGTCTTTAGCTTGGATTTTTCTGAAAGACTTTTCACAATCAATTCTTTTTTGATCAATGATGTCCCCCCACCAAACACACGCACACAAATGCATGCAAACACATCTGAAAAAGCCAGTCTCAGTTTTGTCTTTTGACTTTTTGCAGAGTCTTTTATGGACTAATTATCAAAATCTGTATGCTAAAGGATTACTTCATCTACCACTGAAATTAATTTTGATTAGTACTTTTAGAGGACTTCCTCACTCGCCAGTACAGGGAAGTCACGGAAGATGAAAAATACTGCTTTTCCAAGGGTGACAGAGTGTTTGTGAAAGACAACTTCAGTGCAGAATAGAAATAGTAATTAAAAGTAGAGAAAAAGAAGGAATCTGAAGGATCTGGTAGTGAAGATAATCCTAAGGGAAGAGAGAATGTCAAATCCTGGTCTCTAGAGTCCATGCGTTATGAATTTTATACTGTGTAGATGTGTTCAGTGAGAAGCAAACTGTGTGACTTCTCTAAAGCTAAAAAGAAAGTGAAGGTTTTCAGATATTTCCTTCTGATGAAGGAAAATCATGAACATCTTTGCGAAGCAGTGATATAAAAATAAACAAAATTCTCCTTTTCCTTTCTCCATTGTACCTGAAATATATAATTTTCTAGATCAAAATGTATTTGAGCCTATTTAACAGGATGCGGTGAAACTACAAAAACGTTTATGAGGAAATGAAGGAGGAAATAATCTCTTTCTGAAGCTTCAGGGGAAATTTAGGCAGAGAATGTAATTAGCCAAGCTAAAAAAATGTCTGAAAGAACAAAAATTGCCAGTATTGTTTCATTCAGTGTTTTGAGAACTTCAATGAACGCAAGTGGTTCTCACAGTAGTTTTAAGTGTAGTATGGAGGCTTGCAGTAAAAAAATCCAAACCAAGCAGCCAACCAAGCCTGATAACTACAAGAAAATTGCAAGTATTCTGGGGGGAGGGAGCTTTACTTATTAAATATTTCTCATAAATACGTAATCCACAGTTAAGATATCTGGGGAGGGTAAGTATATTTACCGGTTATACAATGGGAAATTTGCTGATACTTCAGTGTTCACTTAGTAAAAGCATTTATTAAGTCTTAAAAGCTGAATTTAGATGAGACTTTGCATATGTGAGAGAAACTACTTTAATATGTTCACCATTTAGTTCCAGATTCAGGAACATAAAAAAGGAAAGGGAGGCTTCATCTCTGCTACTCCACCACCTTGACATGACCTTGCTTGTTGCAGTATTAAGAATATGCCCATTAAAAAACCATTTGTTCCATGGCCGTAAAATGTCCCTATGCTATATAACTATGTCATGTTATATGCATTAAAGTAGCTACAATAAAACGTAGGATAGGAAAGGAAGAAAAGCAAAAAGAAATAAGAAGTGCAAAAGTTCTTTATGCAATATTTGATTATTAGACTATAGACTTGTTAAGCTAAGTAATTACCAGCATAATTAATGTGTTTTGCTCTGATTTTAATTGTGATTATAGCTGGGGTAATTTGAAAAATATAGGTTTAATTATCATGTTAAACAAGATCCTTTTACCCTTCTTAAATTACCATTGTTAATTTAGTACAATATTAAGGTCTTTGGTGAAAATAAGAACAAGGTTCATTATAAATCAAAAATAAGGATGTACAGAGAAGAGTACTGTGTGAATTGGAATAAAAACCTGGAAGAAAAGAATCAGAGCATATCCTGGGAATGGTTTACAAGCTTTTTTAAAAGCAAATATATCAAAGCTTTTTGTAAGCCATGGATCTCATTTTTAATCACTGTTCCACGTTTGAAAATCATCCACATAGGCTCTCACTTGGTTAACATTCATTTTGCAAGTCTCAGATCTTAATCCAAAATCTACTGAAGTCAATAAAAAGACTCACTTTGAATGTAAGATTAAATTATTCTTATTAGCATGTCAGAAGAGCTTCCTCTTGCAGTATTCCCACCATTGCAGCATGGAAAACCAGAGTACAGCAAAATATTTGGCAAGAAAGTGAGATTTTCTTTTTAAGCTTGCAGATGAGCTGGGCTCACAGGTAACATGCTGGACTTCATTTCAGTAGGTGCTAGAACCCAAAAGCTTTTGCAGTGTTTCAAGGGTTACCCCATATGAATAGTTTTTTGTATTTCATTCCGGTTTGTACTGAAGCCCCATACATAAGCCCACGTATTCATGTGTTAGTTTCACGTGCTCAAATACTGCTGTGGTTTCCCAACCAGAGATTGGTGCAAGACCTACTGTATTGAAAAGATAAGTAAATGAAATGTATATAAAATACTCATGGTAGTTTTGTAGTCAACAATGAACACATTACCAGGAAACCAGCACTGCAATCAACAACAGCTAATATCCTGTATATCAGGCCTAGGTTCTTCTTGTACACTTGACATCCACCATAAAACTTAGTCGAGTGTAACCATTTGCGAAAAGATTTATGATGTCTCACAGAATAATTTCTGCTGATGTCAAAAGAAAATACCAGTAACATCATTTGAAAGGAGAGCTTTAAAAATATTGGCCAGCCAAGCAATCGGACCCAGGTATTCAGTAGGTTAACCTATTTACCCATGTGCCCATACACATTTAGGTGTGAATGGGCACATGGTTTTTACTGGTGTGTGCACATATATTGAGGTGTCTAATTTCTTTTTACATCTGAAAGAAATCTGTTGTAATTCTGTTTGCATTAAGTTCAAAGTTGCGATTGCCTCCTACCTCCAATGTTATGTATGAGATAAAAGAACTACTGTGGTCTCTTCTGCCCTTAACAGCCATATGTGAATAGTTAGGACCAGATAACTGATGGTTAACGATCTAAAAACATTAAATAATTTGTCTACATCTGTAAGACTACTGGTGAAATGGGAATCTGAATCCCAGTGTAAATCCTAGCCTTTTGTCCTATGAATTTGACAATGCTTTTTTCCTCAGAAGGTTTCAGATTCAGTTAAAATGCTGCTGAGACGTGCTAAATCAGTGGAAGGTCAGCAGCATATAGGAAGCTGATGGAAGCCAAGCAAAGGAGAGCACCACACTTGTGATTAGACTGAATCACATGTGACTGCAATTCCTCGTGTTTAATTTTTCATTAATTAAAAATAATAAATTATTTTTATCAAACTCAGCTGAAGGGACCATTTGTGGATGATATACATTAATAGTTAATGGCATGACTTGCAACAATGGTAGCACTGAGTTCCTTACGTAAATAATTTACCCAGTACATTCTAGAGAGAGTTGTAAGTGAAGTGTGACACTGATGGAAAACACACACATGCATACATACAGTCATACTGATGGAATACACATACATATAGTCATAGAGGTACAAATATATATGTACCAAAGAAGAAAGTGTGGAATTCTGGGTCCTAATGACCAGCTATCCCAGCCCTCAGAGTAGTATACCAATTTTTCATCCCACAGACATTACAGACTAGAGGAGAGGGAAGCTCTGGGATAGTTTTGCAGTTTTGAGTTTGGTAATTGCTCCCAGTCATTGCAAGATGGAGTTGACGGGCTCTGTAACAGCACTGATCTGGTTTTCAGAGAAGTCTCTTCTTGCTCATTTCCTCCCAGTCAGGGTTTAGTCTACCCACTGGACCGTGAAGCAGTATAACACCATTTCTGACTGCATGCCATTGAATTTCTTGCAGTTGAGTTGCCTGTCACTGTTCCGGTATCACTGGTCTCCTAAGTGATATTCTAACCTGTAGATGAAGAGATCGAAATGTATTTATCCTGCTTGCTATTGTTTACTTCATCATAGGCTTCATTTGTGTCTTATGTGAAGTCACTGAAGTTGAGATCAATGAGAGTCTATAGATGCCTAGCTCCCCTGGTTTCACAGGAGTTAAACAGGAGCTGGATTCCTTCTTTCGTTTAGTCCATGACAAAGTCTGCCGCTGGCCTAAATATCTGATAAGGTGGGACGCAGGCGGAAAGTGCTCTGGAGGTCTCCTCACTTCTTATCTCTTATCTTGTCAAGGTTTCAGAACTGTAGCTTTTCTGACCAGAAAGTTGTGTAGCTAAATATTAACAGCTATAGTAGTTACTCAGATACTGCAGTAATGAATAGATAGATTCATAGATATGCATAGCTGTATTCTTTACTGTTAATTTAGTAGTGCTTTGCCTGTATTCATCCACACTTAGGTATGCACTGAACTCTGCTTCCCTCTGGCTTCCTCTTTGTTGCTGTGGAGCGAGCCACATGCCTGATGTTCTAAACCAGCAAAATTCAGTGTCTGCCTTGCTGATTTCCAAGTAAGTCACTGCAAGCGCAGGTCCATGGGGACACTAAGTCCTTTCCTGTGAATCAGGGTTTATTTGCTTTTGAAGTATTAATACTAAAAAGGAGGAGGAGATGACTTCCTCAGCTGCCTTAGGTCATTTACTATTTTAATATGTTGCTGTGGATTAAGAGGAACGCTGAAGGACAAAACGGCAACCTCCTCTTTGATCCAGATGACTGGCTCTGTAGGCAGTGGACATTAGAAAGGAGGAACAGCTCCATCCGTCCTATGACTCTATCTAAGTCATAAGGAGACATAAAGCTAGTTTATATAAGGCCAGGGTTTTCTATGCAGGTTGTGTCAAAACCTGGCCAATTCTTTTTGCATTCCCATTTCTAACACGCTGCATTTCCTAGCTATCTGCAGAGCTAATGTTCTTATTCAGGCTTTCAGCATGTCATGTCTCAATTATTGCAATGTCCTTTCCCCTGGCCCTGACAGATGTGGCATGGCCATCTCTGATTCATTCAGAATGCAGCTGCAGAAATCAGACACCTAGCTTTCTCCTTTAGCCATATGACATATCTTTTTCAAAATGCTCCCCAGCTTGTTACTCTAAAATAGGGCTGCCAGCCTTTGCTTTCTAGATCTCACTACCTTTGCCATACCTCAGTGTGTATTAGGAGATCAGCTGCTGCCTTCATTAACCTGTAACATTAGTTTCCACTTCTGCCTACAACCTTTTCAATTAACTGCCTTTATATGGTTTCTCGGTGTGCCCCTCCTGCATGGGAGGAGATGCTTTCTAGGGAACATCCACTACCCTGTGCCAATACTGTCCTTAAACAAAACAGGGGGTTTCCTCTCCTTATTTTTTTTTTCTTTCATCCATCATTCGTACAAAACTTTGAACATAATTGGGTTTGGGCTTTTAGTTTGTACCTTTGCAGGTGCTGTACTTTGTTTCATTGATATTTGCACGTTAATTAGAGCAATAGACTCTGGAACTGTGGCTGGGCTACTGAGATTCCGAGTTAACACAAGCAATAATTAATGAAGTAGCTGGAAAGAGCTATATGAAGTAATGACCCAGACAGGGAACAGGCAGTTATCTGTCTGCTGGAACAGAAATGAGAGGGCTAAAAAAGATGGTAAAAGTGAAGGAACCAGAGAAAGGACGTAGAGAAAGGGTGAAGTCGAGGTGGGGGAGGGATTGAGAGGATTAACAAGAGGGATTTGCAGAATCACAGGTAGGGGGCTCTTGCAAAATCAAGCTGTTATTTTTTTGTTTGATGGGTGCACAATGCATTAAATCATTTGCATAACATTCCCAGGACCTCCAGTTTAATCCTTACAGTTCTGACAGATTCTTTGGTTTAGGGGAATTAAATTCTCTTAAAGAATTTAGGGCCAGGTCTACAAGAAGGGTTAGCACAAACTCATTTTTTCTTTTGACTGTGGTGGGAGTTACACAGTTAGGCCTTAAATAATTAGTCTTTTGTGGAGTTAAGATTTCATTCTTTTTTATGGTTTTTATGTAAGATTGATGTTTTGTTTGTCTGAAGTGAGAGATGGAGGAAACATAATTTTGGGTCAAAAAGCTTGTTAGATTTCCTCCTGGGCATCGATTCTGGGTAGAATTCAACATGTTATGATTAATTTTTATTAAACTGCTGAAATTTGCAAAACAAAGTAATGTTTTGGGACATATTTAAACGTTTAATTTTGAAGTGGTTAAAATAAAACGTTTTGGCTTTCCTGATGTTTATTTTTTCCCTGAAAATGTTTCAGATGAAACTGGTTTCTGAGACTGCCATTCTATCTGACTTTACAGTGGCTCTACTGAAACTTTGAAACACACAAAATATTTGCAACAAAAAACATCCATTTTGTGCTTTTTAGAAAGCAGAGCCACATATCAGTCAATGCAGTTGTGAAATGCAGGCTTTTCCTTGGGTGTCTTGAGCAAATTGTGTCCTGCATGTGGCTTTTTGACAGTCTGTTGTTTCATCTGCTTTGTTCCTGGTTTTGATTTAGGTTTGCGGCATTATCCTTGTATTGTGAGTAATTTTTACAGGGAATTAACTAAATGATTGGTAAGTCAGAGGGACAATCTGAATGATGTCAGTTTTGTCACCATAGTATTTGATGATTTTTTTTTTTTTTTTTTTCACTAGCTGCTGTAATTGTCGTTGCATACATAAATGTTTATCTTTAGGAGCAGACATGGTTCTGCTCTAAAGGGAGGACCATCTGTGATTCATTGTGTTGTATGACACAGGATTCTTATTGTCTCAGGAGGATTATGCACTGTCAGCTTATCTCTGATGTATCCATATTGGCTTCATCCACATCCAACTATTTTTAGAGGTTAAAAGTAAGAAAAGCAAACACAAACTTGCAACTCCTTCAGATGGTCTTAAAACCAACTCCAGTGAAAACCCTATGAAACATTATTTGCTAAGTCAAACCAGCTCTGTTTGGATTGGGAGGAAGTTCTTTGCTGTAAGGGTGGTGAGACACTTGAGCAGGTTGCTCAGAATGGCTGTGGCTGCCCCATCCCTGGCAGTGTTCAAGGCCAGGTTTGAGCAACCTGATCTTGTGGAAGGTGCCTCTGCCTGTGTCTGGGGGACTTGAACCAGAAGATCCCTTCCAACCATCCTATGATTCTGTATTCTGTCAGAGCTGACTATTACAGGGTCTTTCAAATCCTTTTTATGTAAAGCTTGCTCTACTCCAGATTCTCTGCTAATCCTACACCTGCTCCTCTTAATTTCACCCTTTTTAGAGATATAGGCAATACATTCTATTTACTGGTTTGTTAATATGTCTAGACATGGGCTAGCAAACCTGTCTGAGAACAGATGAAATCTGATGAAGTTCTAATGGAGGGGAAAAATTAAAATCAGCTTCTGAAATGCAGCTTGGTTGATCTAAGGTCTGTGTATTGCTGCTCTTGCTCATTTTTAGGTAGTTTTGGAGGAATTTCTCAGGGGAATTCAATTTAATGTCTTCAATGTTGCTTACAACTATGATTTTTTTCTTCAGTAGCTGAATGCTCATGGGGAATGTTTTCATGCTGCAAATATTCCCTCCTTTTGGAGGGTTTTTTACATTAACATTGAAAGATCATGTATTTTTCTCCCTTAAAAAACAGAGAAAATAAAGAAAAAGAAAATGCTTCAGGGTAGTACATACCTTGAAGCTATTTATGCTGACTTGGAAATGTATTTAAGGCTTAGCAAGTTAGAACATCTTACTTGTTAAAATGCTGACCAGTTCGTAAAACAAACATTTTCTTCTAAAAATGCTATATTTTCACAGAAATATTGATGTTTTTATTTGCACATTTTTTGCATGTTTATTTGCACGTTCACATTCTCCTAAATATGGGAATATCTGTTATATGAAATAAATTATTAAAATATTAAAATATTTTAACTACTTCTTGTTCTATTAGATTTTTGCTTTTTACAAAGCAGCATCATTAAAAGATTAGGCCAATGGAGCTTCTTCCTAACAATGTTTTCTGTAACAGAAACTCATGAAGCATATTCTAAAGGTGGGCACCAGACTATCAGCTACATAACTTCTAGTGCATGAGCACAGATACTATCAAATTGACTTTCACAATTCTGTAACATAAACCTCTCTCCTACACTAATTATACACTAATTTTGCACTAATTTTATACTTGAGTGACAATATGGAGTTATAGTCACAGGCATACAATTTTATAGAGCTAGTTTACCAGGCTGATAGGTGAACAGCTAATGAAATGATTAGCATCACCATCCATGCATGTTCTCTTAACTTGGCAATACAAAGTGACAGAATTTAGTTTAGGTCAAAGCAAAAAATGCTTAAACTAAGTCTAATTTTCCTGTGTGTACTGGGGAAAAAAGTAGGTGCATGGACAGGTAAATGCTTCAGGTGAGACACAGTAAATTAAGTTGAGATGAAATGACTGCAAGTCTGAAGAGTTACTCCTGACTTGTCTTAGTGTAAGCAAGATTAAAATAAGGTGATGATTCTTTTAAAAAAGCCCATGAAAAATGAGACTGGTTTTATGAAGTATTGATTTTTAGTTATCTGTGAGAACGGACCCTTAAAATGAGGCCAAGTGTAAAATTTTCTCTTTCAGAGTAGCAGAATTTTAGGCTCTCATATCTCACAATTTGTAGAGGATGGGGTGAGAACTGAAGCTGGATGAGAAATAGCAGTCAGAAGCTGTGAATATAATATGAAGAGTATCTAACAGAATATCTAACAAGTTCTCACTTCCGTAGTCCTGGCTCTTGCATAACACTGTTGGTCTCTTTGTTGTCATCTCTCATTGCAGTAATAATTTAAGCTCTCTGAGACAAGGACCTGACATTTGTAACTGTGGTGCCTCTGAGGCTGTATAAATAGTGCTCTGATTGAAAAGCAGAGAATTCCATGCTTCCAAAGCTACAAAACTTGAGGCTGGATGCCCTTTGAGGTATTGAATCCTATATCTGTCACCACCCCTTTGATTAGCTCTGCTTTTTTGGCAGTATTCTAGAGCTTAATGTCTGGGGCCTTCTGATACTTGGTGCATAGAGTGTGAGTTAGAGTGGAAAGAAAACGAGATTAGATTGGAAAGACCCTAATTCTCATCTGAAGAAGAGCTAATTCTTCTGGGTCTGAAAAAGAATTTGGGGAGATTAAGTAGTATTGATGGAACCTGACATGATGATTTGCTTCCAAATAAAACCTTATTCTGATATGAATTGAGCTAGCCATTCACCTTTCAAGTAAAGGGACAAAACAGTCTTACAAAGCATGTTCACCTTGCCTTGTATAGGCCTGTTAAGATCGCAAAGCTATGAGATTACCATTCTTGACTCTGTGTAATGAAGACCACAGAGTTATCTGGAGAAAAGTTCAGCTATCAAATGAAAGGTGAAGTTCCACTGCAATCTAAGCCATCTTATGTCAGGTTACTGTTCTTCTTCGCACCCTACTCAATAGTTGTGCTTCCCATTTGTACTAGCATTAGGGTTATGTATCCCTACAGTGGGCTGGTTCAGGTTGAGAAACAAGCAGAGAGGTTGAGTTGAATGAGTGTCAATGATAACATAAGAGGAGGGGCAAGAAAGTCTGCAGCTAGAGGCAGAGGAGCCAGGAGAATCCTAATATCTGTGACTTGTGTCAGATTATATTGATGTGCTATTAGATTTTTCTAAGGCAGTATCTAAAAAAAAGTTTCTCTCTGCTGGTCCAGAGGGTCTAGAGCTGCATATGTGAGGTGTCTGACTTGAAGCAATGTAACTACTCTTCTCCACATCATTTCCCATGAGAGAAACATGATGAAGCCAAAATAAACTCAGAATTCAAGTTTCTTTATTCTTATTCCATACTTCTTTTGTCTTGTTAGTTGCTGTTACTGTTGTGAGGGAGCTTGAGATGAAAAATGTCAATATGGACAGGACACACTGAGCTGGAGTCTCCTTAACTAGCCTTCTGCCAGCTTTCTGAAAGACTCCAGTGAGAAGAGCGTGCCTAGCGACTACATTTGCAGACATCAATGTAGTTTTTCCAGTGCCTTTTAGGCAATCCACAGCTAAATGTGGAAGCTGGCACTGTTCTCCTACTTGGATTTTGCTCTGGCTCTTCTCAGAGCCTTAGTATAAGAAGGTTGAAATCACTGAGTTTTCTGGAGTTCTGCCATGTTCCTCACTATTTAAATTGTCCAAGTGACTTTATTACACTGGAGAACATGGACAAGGCAGATCTGAGTGTAATAAAAGGGGTAAAGCTGTGCCAAATAGGCACCTGAATCAAAGAAGAATTTAGTCATCTGACATCTATTCCGCTTGTCTGCTAAAAAAAATATGTAATTAGCTCAGATACATGCCTACAAAAAATCTCCAAATGTGTCAGTAAGACTACAAAGCTGGGAAGCTGTAAGGTTTACTTTTCCGAGCTGGTGCTCTGGAACTAGGGGAAAAAGCCACATATAAGTGCTTATAACTTAAATAGTTGTTTGAGAGGGTGTACAGAATCAGATAACAAACTTCCTAGAGATTTGGTTAGCATACAAAGTAGGCTTTCTTTTCAAAGGCTTTTAAGATTTGTTTTAATGGGTGAGAAAAGCTGACTGATGTTTTAGAATTAACCAAGTGCTGATACAAAAGCTATCCCATCCACAGCCCTTGCAAATGTTGAACATTCACTGGAGTTTAAATCTCTGGTGAATTTTCTGCTATAGCTATATAGCAGCCTAATATTTCTGTCAGAACAGATTTCCAAATGACCCATAAACCTAAGAAGAAACTAAAGCTGAAAGGATGCTCTGGGCAATATCGCTCTCTTTAGTGACTTTTTTGTCTAAATCTGAGTTATTGATGAAGTTTTCTGGATGCAACTTCTATTCAAGCTTAATAGGGAAATCAGGACATGTGGAGGAGTAAACATTGGCTTATTAAGAAAAGCAGTTAATTATTATCATATAGTAATGAGGCTTTATTGGCTTCCATGACAGTTGGTCTAGGCTGTAGAGAGAGTAGTTTTCAGAATTTCACTAAAGTAGGCAGCTGTCCAGAGGACTGAGAATAGAACATACTATCCATTACATCTCAGCTATGCAGAGTAAGCCAGGCAGCTCTACAGTGACAAATGTGATTATTGATAAAATTTTAGATGAATTGGTCAGCGGTCCTAAGAAACTTAGAATGGTAGAATAATAGAATAATTGAGGTTGGAAAAGATCTTTAAAGTCATTGAGTCCTACCATTAACCCAGCACTGCCAAGTCCACCACTAAACCATTTCTTTTAAATACCTCCGGGGATGGTTACTCAACCACTTCCCTGAGCAGCCTCTTCCAATGCTTGACAACCCTTTTGGCAACGAATTTTTTCCTAATATTTTTCCTATCCAATCTAAACCTTCCCTGGTGTAACTTGAAGCAATTTCCTCTTGTCCTTTTGCTTGTTACTTGGGAGAAGAGACGGATACTCACCTTGCTTCAACCTCCTTTCAGGTAATTGTAGAGAGGGATAAGTGCTCCCCTGAGCCTTCTTTTCTCCAGACTAAACAACTTCAGTTCCCTCAGCCACTCCTTGTAAGACCTGTGCTCCAGACCCTTCACCAGCTTTGTTGCTCTTCTGTGGACACGCTTCAGCAACTGAATATCTCTTTTGTAATGAGGGACCTAGAACTGAGCACAAGATTTGAGGTGCAGCCTCACCATTGCCCTGTACAGAGGGACAATCACTGCCCTGGCTCTGCTGGCCACACTATTTCTGATACAGGCCAGGATGCTGTTGGCCTTCTTGGCTGCCTGGGCACAAGCTGGTGCATGTTCAGCTGTCTGTCCGCCAGCACCCCCGGGTCCTTTTCCACTGAGCAGCTTTGCAGCCACTCTTCCCCAAGCCTGTAGCATTGCATGGGGCTCAGGAACTTTGGAACTTAACAAAAAGACAAAAAAAGTATATCAAATATATTAAACATCCTTTAAAACATAGCTATGGAGCTGGTGACCTGAAGGAACCATTCCACCTCCAACTTCTAGTAAAGTGTAATTTCTGACTCAGACTTTTCTCAAACTGAGATGCTTAGCTGGATGAATTTTAACTTTTTAAAAGGAGACAATTACTGTATCCAAAACTATTCAGAGACTGGAATTTAAATGTCACAAAGTTCATGTTTGTTAGCAAGTCTTTTCTTGACAGTATGTCTATAAACTGTTCCGCAAAGAAGACACTTGACCCAGAACTATGAGATAGGAAGAATGATAGTATTCTGTTGAAGATACTGTACTCAAGCATTTGAGGTTTGGCACAGACTTTCTTAAGTCTTTTAATGCATGTGCTGTTTAATTGCTTTGTGCCTTATCTTTCCATGATTAAAACTGAAGCTGAGAACTTTTGCTCTACTTATGCCATTCAAAGGATAACTGAGTGAATGCATGTGAGGTAATAAAATTTTCTGGAGGTCATTTGCCCCATAGAAATCAATGGTAGATAGATGTAGTTATCACTATGAGATTGATGTAAATTTGATGCCAATTATTTCTAAAGTAAAAATAATTTAAACTTCACAAATCAGTTATAGAAATGTTAATAATTTCTCTGATTTTGAATGTTAACAATTGAGCACACCATTATCTATTAGAATTTGGGGAAATGGGAAAGGAGATCTCTGACACTCTTTTGATGGATTAGGTACAATAGAATAATATCATGAGAACTGATTAGGGAAATACTTTTCAAATAATTTATTCAATAAAAAGCCTTAGCAAAATCTGCTATTTGTCATGTTCCTAGCTCTAATTCTGTTTTTTTTATAGTGACAGTTCAACTGGTGAGGGCAGCAAATACTTTGTTGGAGACTCAAGAAGATTAAGCAATTATGTGAAAAAGAATGTCTTCGCCACATTCAGTAATTATTACAAAATCACACCACTTGTAATCCTGAGCACTTTTTGATGACCCACTATGTTCAGGAAGAACATCTTTTAGTTTATTGAGGTGACAATGTAAATGTCTCATATCTTCGTTTTCAGGGACCTGGATGTTCAGCGTATGCTAGGAGCTCTTTTAAGCAGTTCTTTTATTCTCCTCGAACATAATGTAGCCTCAAGAGAAGGCTTCTCCTGCTGGTAGACTAAGGGAAGCAGAAAATTCAGCATTAACTCTGTCTCTCTGTGTTCTTTGGTTTTATTCACAGCCAAAGTATTCCTTTAGCAGGGTTAATGCATCATCTGGAGATGAATACATTTTTTGAATGATCCATTTATCTTTAAAAGGTGTGTTTGATAAGGTATTTATGAGCAGGGGCTGTGATTAGAGCTGGTTGCCAAGAGCACTAACACTGTTAATTTTTTTGCCTCTGTTTCTTTCTGACTGCCAGTCTTCAACTGTTTTTTATTTCTGGTTGTGTCTCCATAACATACTGCGCTCAAGCACCTTGGGCTGTCCATTTTTATCATGTTAACTAGTGCACACTCACTCTTAATGTGTGATAAATTTCATGGTGCTTACTACTTAATGAAAATGAGGAAAAATATGTACACATGGGCAACTAATGTACGAGAAATAAAGGACAGTTATCTCGCCTTGGGGGAATTGACTTATAGAACTATAGTTCTTACTTCTTTTCTAGCTTTTTTAGTATGTACAATTTTTTCATTCACCCAAGCATGTGGAGTGAAACTGGTGTGTTTCATTGGTGTGATCCCTGTTTTCAGGATCTTAGAACATGCAGTGCATGAACAAATTATAATTGACACTTTTATGGCTCGAGCTGACTAGGACAGCAAATGATCCAGCATAGCTGGGACTTCACAATGTTGTTTGGCTTCCCCTCTGTTCTCCCTTTTTTTTGCACCAGCCATATTTGTTGTGAAAGGCTTTGCATGTAGTTCTGGTACTTTTGTCTTAACTGATTCTAAGTCTGTTCTGAAATTTCATAGTGGTAAATGCTCCATTCCTGCAGTGCTCAAAGCCGGGTTGGACAGAGCCTTGGGTGACATGGTCTAGTGTGACCCCCATGGCAGGGGGTTTGGAACTGGATGATCTTCAGGTCCTTTTCCACCCTAACTGTTCTATGATTGTATAAAATGCAGTCCTCCTCCTTGGCCTCTGACTTACCTAAACCCTTCCTGTAATAAAGTTATTAGATCCTATTCCCTCAGCTTTCTACTTTTCCCTGTGCTAGTGTGATCTCTGCAATGTGTCTGGAACACATTCTTTCCATCACTGGCATATCACATCTTGTTTTTTTTACTTGTGGAATCTGCTGCCATCTGAAGTTATATGTTTCAGGCACATTTTAAACCTACGTACCAAAAATCTTACAGAGAAGTCAGTTGTGCTGTCTTATGCTTTTGCCCACTATGGCAGTGGAGGTAGTGTTCCTAGTGGCCAGAATGGCCTAGCATTTGCTTTTTGCTTGTGAATTTATCACGGCCACAGAAAGCTTAAGAGGAGGCTACTTTAAATATTGAGTGCAAACCATAGAACTATTGCTAGGAAAATCTAATCAACTAACTTCCCCTGCATCACTGAGCAACTGACAGACCTGGATGTGAATACATGTCTATATCTGGAGTATATCCTCCAGGAAGCAGTGCAGTAAAATGCTGGTATCATGTGATCTTGTTTGAGGCTTCTTGAATAGTAAGAAATGGTAGCCCTGCTCTCACCTAGTATCCATTACGTATTATAGAAATAACAAATTATTAGTAGGCAGCTCAAGAGTTTTACAGCATATTAACTGTAAGCATCTAAGCATTGGGATCATCAGTTTTTAATGTAAGGATTGGGCAGGGCAGAGACAGCTGAAGAAATACATATTGGATATTATGCAGCAGTTGGACTGAGAAGAAGTGGGCAACATTGGAATTTGTTGTGACTGATGATACAATCATTCCTAACTTATTTTCCCTATCACCAGAAGCAGCCCCATTACAATCTGAATTGTGTCATTAGAAAGACTATTGATCAAGTTCCTGTTAGCAATCATTGGCAATCAACAGCCATTGTTGCATGAGTTATCTGTGCTGCTGAAACTGATACTGATCATTGGCTTCTGATAACAAAAATGCATCTCCATCTTTGAAACTAGCTAGCTCATTCAGTTAAATTTGTCTATACTCTCCAAAGTTAGGCTTGAGCTATCACATAGTTTAACTTCCCCAGCTGTTTGAAGCCATTAAAGCATTACAGGCTGAGTCTAATAGCCCTTTGTCATCTCATGAGTAATAGCACTGCTTGGAGTCATTAGTGGTTCACCCTTTCAAACATTAGTTGAAGTTTGGTTAGCAGACACCCAAATACCTGACATGAAGTGTGATACAGAAGGACAGTTTGTGCTCTCAAAGAACTTTTCGAAGAGTAGAAGGTGATTTTTGAGTCTGACTCTAGAATGACATCGAGTCACTATCATAAATTCTAGTGTTCTCTTCAAACAGTCAATTTTTAAATTGTTTTTACGTATGATTCTTCTCTTCACTATTGCAGAATTACTTCTCTACAGCTTTGGCAATCAGTCTGATAATAGGTAGGATTTTGATTTAGCAAGATCATCTACACAGCTAGGAGGGCCACTTTAAAGTACCCACCATCTTCTTATTCCTTTAAAAAAAGGCTAAAATGAGACTAGGTTTTTATGTCCTTCCTCATATGCTGTATTTTAAGTAGAAAGATAAGTTCTATTGTAGCAATATTCATACAAAAATCCAGCAATGCTTTACCCTGGTTTGGTTTTAATAACTGTTATAGAAGGGCAATTAACCCTAATGTCTATTGTGCAAGAAAGCCTTCTTGCAAGCTTCACAGCTGTGTGACTGCTAAAAGCTTTAGTCACACTATTTAAAAAGTCAAGGAGGGATATAGATTAAACTTTCCATCAGGTTTCTCAGAATGTCTGTGGAGGTACAGACAGGCGACATTCAGTCTTAAAGAAGGCTTTATTTAGAGGTGATAACATTAGGTGGGCTACTTCAGCAAAATAAGTGCTCTTAAAAGAACATGGAGCCTACTTTTGTTCTCATTGATGAACTTTGCACTGTATGATGAAGATGGGAATGTATAGGCTCAGTTGGTTCAACCACTCATAATGCCATTAACTTCTGATCATGCTTTGTTAGCTGCTGTAAGCTTTTGCACCAGCTGAATTTCTCTGAAGAAGTTGGTTTCTGTCTATATTGAACCGATTGATCATCTCTGTCATAGTGGTATATGAAGACAAACCAAGAATGCTGCTTCTTTGCTTTAGACATTATAAATGTAGGTTAGATCATGAACTGAAGGTGAGGTATTAACAAAATCCCAGCACACTGATGCATCATATTAATTTTGTCATTTTTATTTGAAAGCTTTGAGGAAATTACTTTTTTTAGAAGATGGCAAATTGCATGAAAGGAAAAGAGAAAGACAAGAGGGTCAAGGAGGAGAAGCATCAGCAACTCTGAATAGAGTAGTAGTAGCATAAGAGCACCTTTTTACATTGTCATCTGTCTTAGATGTCATGTAGTATGTGCAGGAAGGGAAATGAGGCATGAGGCATCATTTCCTCGTGAATATTTTATCCCTCATGCTCCTTCAACATCTGGATGTGACCCAGAACAGCTTTCAGATACATGTGTCTGAATAAGCTCAGGAAGTCATCTCTATGAAAAACAGCTATACAGCTGAACAGTGGTGCCCTTGCTTAATGTGAGCTTAATGCTCATATTACAGTTGCCAAAATATCACAAGTGACACTGTGACACTGTAGTTCCATTTAAGACCCAGTATTATGGTAACCAGAGGATAATAGAATTGTAAGATTTAATACAGTAGCTACCTAGGTGCATATGTGAAAGACTGTGTAAGAGTGTTACACGGTGACTCTACATAACAATTAAACCATTATACCAAAACTGGAAATCTAAAAAAGTCTTTTGTGCTATCGCTTAGGAAAATGCATTGAATTTCCTCAACAAAAAACAATGCAGAAAGTAAAGAGAATCATTTGTTGTTGGAGTTGGAATTCTTTTCAGGCACATTCGGCGTGGATAATTTGACTTTATTAACAGCAGCAACAAAAATAAAAAGCCAAACTAACAACTTGCAAGCAGATGCTAATTCCCCAATTGTTCATGCAACATGGAACATAATTTGAAGTGATTATGAAATTAATGCATTAATACAAAAATGCTTTGGAGAGAAGCAAATCAGATAAATGTGCATAAAAGGAACTAGCTGTAGACATAATTTGTGAAGCTGTGCTTTATTCTCAGTCAGAGGGGAAAAAATTAAAGAGAAATCTTAAAGAACATCTCAGAATTACCATGTAAGAAACCAAAATGAAACAAAGCTTAGAGCTTCAGCAAAACCAATGTGTAGAGACTGCTTTAGAATTAAAACATACAGAAAGCATCATGACATATATTTGGGAAAGGAACACTTGCTTAAGTGAATAAGGAAGAATTTCCAGCTGTATGAGCGAGTATCCTGGATAAAGATTCCAGCCTGGAAGCTGGAAGTAGATGGTAGAACAGAACTGTGCCTTGAATCTGAAGAGAATTTATATTGAATGGTGAGAATTGGAAAATTAATAGACAAGGTTGAGGTACTCTCTGTCTGAGGTGTTTTCTCCTCTAAGTGCATGCTTATTTCCTTACTGTAGCTAGCAGAGAAAGAACCTACCCTCCACTGTCCTCATTCATAACCTAGATTCTAAGCATACCTTTCCCACATTGCACCAACTTTATTGTATCATCTTTGATATTTCTGTCACAGTGTTTTGAAATTAGGTTCAATGGTCCAGGAGGACAGCCTCATGATGTGGCTTGAAGTGTTTGGTCTGGTTTAGTGAACCTGTGTGTTAAACTTGCAGGGGATTTCATTGCTTACTTTCACCACTTCCAGAGAATTCACCACAAAGTAGCTTCTTTCTGGTTTTCCTTCCCACCTTGTTTTGATGACCAGGAAAATTACACTGATACACACCCTCAAGAAAGAGACTTCATTCATGCTGAGCTCCTTTCTCTGCACTCATTTTTTTTCCATGTCCATACCTAAAAATATAGAAGTAGCAGAACCAGATGTACCATGCCAAAGTTTATAGTGATCCAGCAAATGTGTGCTCAGCTGTCATCATCTCTTTCATGGATGTGTGTTGAAAGATAGATAATTGCTTGAAAGGAATTTCATTTAAATCTAGTAATAAAATGTCACTTATAACCATTAAATTGTATAGCCATGTCCCAAAAGAAGAGAAGTGTAATACTTAGTGCAGAATTGTGGTGCCACTTCTCATAGGATTTTGTCAGGAGTCTTATGATATGTATCTTTTCTAACACTGGCAGCTGGTAGAATCAATGCTAAATTGGAAAGAGTTTAGTTTTTTGTTAAAATGAAGTTTCTAAACCTCAGAGTTCTACAGAAAAGCTTTAAGAATTAATGTAAACTCTACCTGATGAAACCTTCTTTTCTCACCCCAAGAACAGACAAAAGGTAAGCAAAATCCTGAATGAAATGAGATTTTTGTTAATGATTCTTCAGAGCCGGATTCTTGTTTTTCAGGTAGTTAAGTTTGACGAAACTGTAGAAATCTTTGTAAAATACATCAACAAAATAATTAAAAAAAATATATTCCACAAGCTGAGGAATAGCATTTATTCTTTTAGGCAGTAAGTTTAAGTACGTTTACTGCTTTTTTACTGTATATGAGTTTTTGTTTTCTTTCTCATAGGTTCTCTACAATTTCAGGGGAATAAGAAAAAAAGTCTCAAATATAAATTACTTTTTTCAAAATATTGATAACTATTGGGAAAAACTGTACTTTTACTTGCTCTCTTCCTCTTCTCCCACCCCCATATATTTTTGGAAAAAATGGCATCATCCAAGTTCTATCTTGTTATGCTTTCTGTTAAGGTTGTACTTTTTTACTTTCAAAACATGAGAGTAGCACACACTAAAGGGTCTGGTACTTGCCTCAGAGAGGTATAATAATACTAATTGCAATGAAGTCCATCCCAAAAATTTTGCTAGTTAGGGCAACACAGATGACGGAAAAATAGGAGTTTCTTACGAGCTCTACCTGTTTCAGACAGCCACTGTTTGAAGTTATTACTGGGTTACAGCAATTTGTAAGCACTCTTCTTGCTGGAGGCACCAACCTCCCACCTGAGAAGTGATGGACTGGTTTAAGTGCTTTGGATAAAATCAGCCATGTTTATTGAACAGTTTCAGCTGGTGGAATTTAGGTGAAATAAGATGAGTTTTTGTAAGGAATGGAGAGGTAAGAACTTGTGCAGAGAAATGAGAGGTAAGCAGGTACAGATAATAATATCCT
Source organism: Coracopsis vasa (assembly GCA_026283785.1). NCBI lineage: Eukaryota > Metazoa > Chordata > Aves > Psittaciformes > Psittacidae > Coracopsis > Coracopsis vasa. The sequence goes on from JANHGB010080165.1 coordinate 114,321, forward strand.
TGGGACCATCAGGGCACCTCTGCCCACAGTCTGAGGTGCATGTAGCTTTGTGATTTTTCCTTGCCTTTGTTTCTTCACTTTGGGTACGCTGTGAAACACAGGCAAGGGTAAGAGCCTCTGAAATACTAAACCATACAGTGCCACACAGGTGCCAGGGCTGGCCAGAAGCAAGTGGCATGGGTTGAAACAGTTGGCTATGAACAAAGTTTTTAGTGAATTCACCATCTGTCCAAGCTTGGCATAACTGTGATATAGCAGAGATCATCAGGAGACCATCAACATGGCTACTTAAAATTGTTTACTATGTTAACACTTTTTAGCATTCACGGCCACAGACTTGTCACCATTCCCATCTCTTCTCTCACTTTTCTGAAATATCCCTGCCACAGGAAATGAATTTCACAGTGTAATGGAGTTGCATGTGCTAGAGGCAGGGTGAAGGCCAGGTAGGTCTGAAACAGATCTTTGAGCAACTTGATCTTGTGAAAGATGTCACTACCCATGGTAGGGAGATTGGAGTAGGTGATCTTCAAAGGTCCCTTCTGATTCAAGCCATACTATGATTCTATGATCTGTAGTTATTGCATGCACTGGTATACACTGGGTGTGCAAGAGATATTTTGTACCAAAATGTTTGAAGTGAGACTTGTCTTGTTGCCTTTTGTGGCAGCATTAAAGTGTTATGTTCCTCCCACTTCTTCCCATTTGTGGGAAGCTGGGAGAGAGTAGGAGTTAATTTATTCTGGGCTGAAAAATGTACAGTTGCCTTACCGGTCAGTCCATTTATCCTTATTCCAGTAGCCAGTGTATTACTGTATCTCTGATTGCACCTTCTTTTCTATTCATCTTCCTTCCTACCATAATAGTTGTGTCTAGGTGAGTCTGAGTCTTTCTTGTAGTGGCGTAATCATCCTTAATACAGCATTTTTATAGAGAATGTGTGTATAGCTTGGGAGAGAGGCTGACAGTGAACCACCTGAGAATGTCTCTTCCTAGAAGAAAAATGTACTGTAGTGAGAGTAGTTACTGTAGAAAGAGCCATAACTAGGAGAAATGGAAAACTAGGCATCACATGAAAAACAGTGCTCTAAAAGATGAATATAATGAGAAGCTTCTTTTATAATGAGGTTAATTTACTTTGGAGTAGTCTCCCTTGTAAGCTTGATAAAAGATTCATGCAAGGATTTGAGTGTTCATGAGGCCTAATAAAAATAAACAGACCAGAAACTCCTGAAATTATCAGTCTCTCAGGCCAGGTAAATTCAGTTCCTGATAACCTTCTTGTAGATGGGCTTGAAACCTTGAGCACTTTGTCTGGCTATCAACTCATCCATTTTCACAATGTATTAAGATATTTTTCTTGCCCCAGGCTATCCCTGTTTATACCCTGATAATGGGGTACACTCCAATGTCTATATCCAGTGAAAATGTGTCTATAAACTTTACAGCTCAGGGTGTGTTAGTCATCCTTGCTCTTAGGTTATTTTCAGTGTCTTTCAGGATTAAGTTCAAAGCACTTGAAGTCCAAGTACATTTTAGAGGATATGACAAGAAATGGAAAAGAAGATCGTGTGGATTGTGAGTTTATCACTAACTCACCCTTCAGGGAAAAAATGCTCCCTTAGTGTCCCTCTTCTCCCTGTCTCCTTCATAGCTCTGATTGGGTTATGATACTTTTAGGCCAAGAGTCTCCTCTTGTTTTGATTAGGATTAACGACCCTTAGGGCCCAGTATTTGGGGCTGGAAGATGCTACTGTTTGTAATATGCTTACAGTGCAAGTGGCTTCTTTCTTTTTCTGCCATTGATAGATTAGTGGAGGTTGTCCAAATAATTTTCCCTCTTGATATGTGCACTATCCTTCTCTACCACGGAGTTGTGAAGATTAACTAATTAATCTCATGAGATTCTTTAATGAAAGGAATTCCTTACCAAGCAAAAGAACAAAGTACAGGCAATATGTATGAATGCAACTCATTCCAGACCTCTACAAAGCTGAGGTTTCTTTTCTCCTCTGAGCAAGTAAGACTGTAAGAATGCTCCAGCTTATTTTTTTGCCTTGTTCAGTACAATGCAGAACATCTGTTGCAAAAGAACAGATGATTAATAATTGAAACTATATCGCACTGTCCAAAACAAAATGCCTGTAGTACTGTAGCTTTCCTGAGTTTTTTGTCTTTGTTTCATTTCTTCTTAAAATATAGTAATAAAACACAATCATTGTTATGAAATAGATTTTATTCCCTGGAATGGAAGCTTCTACAGTGTTTTGCTTAGATTTTAAATAATAGGTTTTCAAGCTGGTTTGGGTGATAAAACTTTTTATGTCAAATATATGTAAAAGAAGGAAAGGCAGTGTGTAATAATAATGAACTAAGAATAGGAGAATTTTATTTCATGTCAGGCTACTAAATTAAACACAGGCTGTGAAATGAAGAGATGAAAATCTAGATTTTGATGGAGATTTGAAAAACAGAGAAGCTTAATCTTTTCATGTTCCTTCCCCCAGAACTGATTACTCCAGAGCTGATGTTTATGCATGTGATTAGAAGCTGAGCCTGACAAATTCTATTTTCAGGACTGCTACAGGTTCATGGCAGGTGAAACTAACCTTGGTGCTCTGGGTTCATACAGCACTTCCAGCTTTCAAAGCTCTTATTAAGATGGACCTGTAATTTAAAAGGAATGTAAAATTGAGGGTGTTCTTCTTTGTTCTAAACCTGACATTATACCCCCCAACATTTAAAATTAAGATTAACACTGAATGGAAATTGAACAGTTTCACATTGGGCAGGCCTAAAGAGTTTGTGAATCTCCATGAATGAGGGTGTTTAAATATCGACAGGACAAGGTCCTGAGAGTCTGTCTTTACCTTTGAAACTGGCTCAGTATGAAGCAAGAGTTTGGAGTTAGAGACCTCCAGAGATTTTCACCTACCTATATTAAATAATTTAAAATCACTGAATAATTTGAGATAAAGCAAAAGTGTCTCTGAAACATCTTGCAGTAATCTACTAAGTTACATTAATAAAAGGTTTTCTTTGTTGTTTTTAGTATTACATTTCTATTTTTGCATAAGGATGACGCAAATAAGAGTCCTTTTTTTACAGTCCTCATTAAGACACTAGGTACGTTAACTCAAGTAAGGGCAAAACGTAGTCTTTATTTTCATTTAATTCTTCAGTAATGGAAATAGAAGCTGTACTTAAAAAAGCTGAGATCTAAAAAAATGATGCTAGTCTTCAGGGATTCCTTTCTCCCCTGTCTCATCTTTTTTCCTCCTTTATTCAAGTTTTTACCTCAAAGCAAAGGCATGTATTTTAAGAATTCACCCCAGCTGCTGGGATTGCAAATACTTTTGGTAAGGTTGATGTTTCTGTCTGTTCAGTCCAGCCCACAAGCAGTGACTCAGCACCACACAAAAAAGCCTGAAGATGTGGGAACTTCTTCACTTTTAATAGAAAAAGAAGTAGTTGGATCTTTTCAGGTCTGATCCAGGGTGAGGCACTTGATAATGAGGCTTCTGTCAAAGCTCAGCTACAGAGAGAAAAGGTTGTAGGTAGCAACCTGTCCACTTGAACATTCCCACACTGATGAGCTGTGAGTAGTGACCCAGGCTGTGTGTGGGTGCACTGCCCTCTTTTGGATTTTGATAGAAACAGGATCAGTCCCATTCCACCCGGTACTTGGATTTTTTCAGTAACGAAGTTTAGAGTAAGGAGTAGTTGTTATTGTATAGTGTTTTCTCTTAGGAGAAATCTTCTCCCCCAGCACCTCTGGTCTCTTTATATCTCCATTCATATTAGCAGAGAGAACAACTGAATCACATCTGCACAGATGTCTCAGCCTTATGTTTCCTTTCCATGAGTCTACATTGCATTGACCCAAACCTATACCTGTGACTTTGGTGATATTAGAATTCAGATAATGTGGAGAAACCACGTTAAATTTGGATTAGTCTAAGTAGAGAAAGCTGAGAAACAATAGTGGCAGTTGTTAATTAATACAGTTAATGCTGATTTGTGTTTGCTATGTTCAAGATAAAGTCACTAGCACTTTTTCACTGTCATTCAGACAAAAGTCATGTATTAATGAAAATCTGTTGTTGTGTACCATGCTTGAAAAAGAAACACTGAAATGTCAGCTGACTAGTAAGGGTATAATTATCACTGAAAATCATAACAATAGTTGTAATCCTGGAATTGTGCTAAACACACACACACACAGAGAAAAAGTTTTTGTTCAACTTGAATGTTTTGATATTAAGAGAATTAAAACATTTTTCTTCTATTAGAAAAAAATAATAAATAAAATTAATAAAAATTAAAAAAACACAATTATTTCAGTCAATATGAGAAGGAGGAGCAGTGAGCTGCAATGACCTGTAACAACCCTGTTTGTTCATCTGTAACAACCAGACACAAGTTTTTGTAGTTCACAGTTACTAATCAGTAACTTTTTCCCAATTTTTAAAACAAGTCCATTTAAAAAAGAAATAGGGATAGGACTCCAAATATTGTACTCAACCAAAAATGGGCTAGAGACAAAAAGCAGAGAATTGGACAGTTTATAGTATAAATGTTTGAGGCAATGTTTCTTAAATCTTGTAACAGAAGGAAGACATCGTGTTTAGCCAAGGTAGCCAATTGATGGTCTTATTCAGTGCATAGGGTAACAGCACTACTCTAGTTTCTATGAATGTAATTTTAATAGGTGTGTTTGCTAAGACAGCTGGTGGGTTTTTTCATTTGATGAGGAATAGTCTTTAAAAACAGATGAAATGTCTTGTTTGTTTGTTGGGTTTTTTTCTGGTTAGCATGTATATGTGGTGGGGTTCAGTGGCTTTTCAATGCTCTTTGCTTAGCCTCTTAAGCATATGCTGTAAAAATGAGTGAAATCACTCATACTATTAGTAGTTAAAACCTTTGAACAGGACACTGTGCAGGAGAGCTACTGGTGTGGAGAAGGAAAGCTGACCTGCAAAAGCTTCAGAGGAGACCTTATAGCAGCATTCCAGTACCTTAAGGGGGAGCTACAAGAAAGCTACAGAGAGACTTTTTTCAAGCTCATGTAGTGACTGGACAAGGTGGAGTGGCTTTAAACTGAAAGAGGGTAGATTTAGATTAGATATTAGGAAAAAAATCCTTTACAGTGAGGGAGGTGAGGCGCTGGCACTGGTTGTCCCAAGAAGTTGTGTCTGTCCCATTCTTTGAAGTGTTCAAGGCCAGGTTGAGCAGGGCTTTGAGCAACCTAGTGGAAGGTGTCCACTGCCTGAGGCAGGGGGTTGGAACTGGAAGAGCTTTAAGGTCTCTTCCAAACCAAACCATTCTGTGACTCTATGGCATCTCACATATTCTGTGAGAACTTCCATATGTAAATGCATGCTATTTTCTGCCTATGTTGTCCTGGCTTCAGGGTGGCAGACATATTCTTAAGGTAAAAGCTTCTTCCAAAATTTCTCCTCTTCCTTTTGAGATTGTTTTGGACTTTCACTAAATAGTGGTTTTATTCTGTATAACTGAAGAGGCAATCAGCCTCTTTATGTCTCTGTCTGAAGCTTGGATAAGGGGGAGTTACAGTGTTTCTTTTGTTTTTGTAAGTTGTTGTTGATGCATACATTGTCTTTTCCTGTCCGGTAAAGTAATCCCATATAATTCCCACAGATAATAAAAATTAGAACATTCATTGGCTGTTTTCTTTTGTGGTCACATTTGGCCTCTAATTAACTTCTTTCATAATACAGAACAGGTAAATGGTTTCTTTTTTCAAGTCATTAGCCAGCTTTTCATTTCAAACCACATTCATCAAGATGCCAGATGCAATTTTCAACAATTCTTCTATTAGGAACACTGTACAATCCCAGCTTTCAAAAATATCGGCAGGTGATAATTTTTCTCTCTTTAAAGATAGTTCTTTCTCAAAAGATAGTCCTTTGCCATCTAGCATTCTGCTGACAAGAGATTGTTTTATCACACAGTGAGCACTAAATCTTTCATGTGTGCAAACAAGATTAATTCACCAGCTGAACCTTTCACCACATGATTTCTCTTACCTTTAAACAGACAAGATTTAAGGAAAACAGTAGTATCATGTATGGACCCTCCTGTGGGTTCCTTTGGGAAATGGTGCTAGAGTTTCCCCTGTCCAGATCTGGACTGAATCTGAATTGCACTGTCTAGTAATCATGAGTATAGTTTTATTTGGATGAGACTTGGAATATGTTACCTTCTATATCAGCAAAGTGCAGACTGATTTAATGAGTTTGGGTTATGTGTGTTTGTATAAGAACCTTTTTACCCTAAAGTAGCTGGATTATAGCTGGAAAATCACTTGTCCACAGACCTTTTCCTTGTATTAAAGTGGTCATTCTGAGACCATTCCAAACCAGGTCATCATTCAAAGGCAACACTTTTTTTTTCCTTCAGTGTTGAAAGTGTAATTGTCACTGAAGTCTTTTCTTTCCCTACAAAAATTACTGTGCTAAGTTAACAAGAACTTCTGGCAACAAAACACTTTCCAGTGTCTTGATTGAATTATTACTGTATTATATTAATGGGATCTTAATGAAATTGCTCAGCAACTAACCTTGTCTTTAGTTGGCGATAGAGACAGCTTAAAAATGGTCAGCTTTAGTTCATTTAATGTTTTCATCTTGGTGCTAATACTGTTAGCCAATTTATTTAAAGCAGAGACTTGAGCCAGATTGTGGTGGCATTACTCATGAATGCAGTTCTACAGCAGCTGATGCTAGCCCATGAGTAAAGCTTATTAAACTTTGTAAAGGCTTTGGTGCCCTCTTTCTCTGTTAATTATCTGAATAAATGCTCGAGTTATTTCTTTATGGTAATTTTGTTCCTCTAATTTTCTATAAAGTAGTATTGCATTCATTTCAGAATGCCATGGACAAAACAGTTCCTTTATTTGGCTTGTTTCATTTTATTTCTTATTCTAGATCTTAAAAAGCTTAAGCAATGAACTAGGTTGATTAGTTAAAAGCAGGGTATGTTGCTTTGTAATGCATGTGTGAATTCCTGAGTCTGGAGAATCAGGTTCTCTCTTTACACAATCTTTATGCCTTGTAAATGGCAATCTAAATTCAGAAGTGATATGCAAAGTGGCAGAAATTACATTTCATTATGCTGGGACTCCATAGCACTGATGCTTTTGCAATCAGTTACCATATAAAAAAACCCTAAACCCCAGAGAAGCTGGAAAAAATGCAACTATTTAGAGTATTTAAGTAGGGAACACACTGCTTTTGTGAAGAGTAGGACATTTCTGTTCTTCCTTGCTGATTTCCTCTTTTTCTGTACTTCACTTACGTTTTCCTGTGAGAAATGTTATTTGTTTCATGTGTTTCACCAGTGTTTGGTCTGTGCAAGAAGCAGGTAATAGGTGAGGAAGGTGAAGGTTCTTTCAGGAGATTTGAACCTATTCACATTTCATCCCTATTTCTGGTCAGGTGATATAACTCAGATCTGTCGATACATCAGAATTAAATTAAAGCATGTGTCAATCACAGACTCATAGAATAGTTTGGGCTGGAAAGGATGTTAAAGATCATTTATTTCCAACCCCGTTGCTGTGGTGCAGGGACATCTTCCACTAGACCTGGATGAATCTATGGAATACATTTGTAATTGTTTCATACTATCTTATATCACTGCTACTAGGCTCTTTCCTACAAAATATTAGAGAAAAGTTGGTCCAAGTGGAGGTAGGAGGAGCTAAAATAAAGATTGAGAGCAGTTCTGGACTTGTTTTAACTAAGCCACTGGATGTATTATTCAGGGCTTTTGTTAAGGATCACAATTCCATCTGTGGAAACAAAATCAGAATTCTCTTGTAAAGTGTTCCTGGGTTTTTTTTTTTGTGAGGACAGCAAATATCCACATAACTATCAAGGGAAATCTGTCATCAGCAGAGTTAGCACCAAAGAGGGGTGAAAATAGTGTGGATTGCTTAAGATCTATAAATTTTGGTTTGTGTTCATTTGTCACTTCTAGGAAAAACAAATCAAGTTTTTCCCTTTTCAGGGGATGGATGATTAATGCATGTCTTGCATTTGGTTGAAAAAGACTGTGTCAACTTTCTTGGTTCTTTTTTCATAGAGGAAAAAAGTGATTCCGCAGCATTAGAAAGTGCAGTGTGTGCTTGCTGTGCCTGGTGTGAGTAAGCAGATTTTGATCACTGATGAGCGCTGATCTGGACAGAGAACAACTACTTTTGCTGAGGAGAAGTAGAGTCTTGGCTTACCCTCACTCTTCATTTTTTTCTATATTTTTATATTAATGTTTTCATAAGACAACAATAAACAAGACCAGAAGCACTCTAAGATTGGTTTCCTTTTACTAAGTGACTTTGCTGACTTTCAGAGGCAGATATGTATGCCTCTCTTCACTTCTGCATTAATAACTTTATTGTGTGATGCTGGAATCAGAGATAGTTTAAAAACTGTCAAGATAAAAATGATAGGTCCAATTCTTTACAAAAGAAATTGCAAGATCAGCCCACCTGAGCTGATAAAATTGTTACTGTTTATAATTTTCATTCACTCTCTAGTGGCATATATAAGAACAGCCATGCTAAATCAGACTGAATCTTAACCAGTCCCACTGCTCCATAAAACCAATTGCTTGTCCACGGAACAGTCCACCCATCAAATCCATCTATCTGATTTAGAGAGAAGGATGGTGTAGGGGACCGTGTCAAAGGCCTTATAGAATTCCAGATAGATGACATCATTAGTTCTTCCCTTGTCATGTCATCTGTGTTCTGTATCTCACTCTTGATTTCATTTGATGCTCATGAGTTTCAAATTATGAGAGAGTGAATAATTATTTTCTAAGCATTTCCAGGCCATTCATAGTTTTATAGCCTTTGGTCAAATTGTCTCTCATTTATATCTTTTGGAGGTTAAATAGTTCATTTATTTGCTGATTGTATGAAAAAATGTTTCCTAGTTTTCTTCAGTCACCCTTATACCTATGCTGTGTTTTCTACTATAGCCTTTTTGCTGTTGTTGTTAACGTGGAGGATGAGGATAACACCAAGTGTAAAACTTGTGGGAACACTACAATGCTTAATAGCATTATTTATTATGCTGTTTATTTCTCTCCTAATAATTACTACTGGTGTAATGAAGGTTTTTTGATCTGAGGACTGAGCTTCTATTTTCGCAGACCCCTTCACTGAAATCTGCTAACTCCTTTCCTGAAAGGAATTATCTACTATTGTTCTGTCTGTTATGCTGGGATTACTTTTCTCTATCTGTGTTGGTTTTTTGGTTTTTGTTTTTTTACTTTTTTTTTTTTTTTCATCCATTATCACTGAATTTCACCTGTCATTTTAGTGCTCAGGTACTCAGTATTGTGCAATCCTTTTACAGATCTTCATCGCTGACTTTTGTCTTCATCATTCTGAATGCATTACTGCCATCAGCAGACTTTGTCACTTATCTTTCCTTCTTCTTTCCAGATCATTAATGAATAAATTGAACTCCACAGATCATTGGAAAAATTCCAAATGAACACGTCCTTCCATTGTGGAAATGGAAAGATTATTCCCTGAAGTTTGATGCTGATCTTCTAACCATAAATTAATCTAAGAAAAGGCCTTTTTCTGTAGAAAATTTCAAATCCTTTGGCAAGGGAATCTCTCAAAAGTCCTACTAGATATCTTTGCCTACAACCTTTAAGAACATAGATAGATATGCGGTGTGATTTTCCTGTGCAAATGTCATGTTGATTCTTCGGTGATGTCCAGAAAATACTTGTCCAGAAACCAGTGTTGGCTGGGAAAGCACTAATATGTTATATTAGGCATTGTAGAAATAAAGCAAGATAGCTCCTTTGATGAGCTCACACTTAAGGGAATCCGGCATGCTTCCTACAGTGAAGTCAGAAATATGCATATAATGTCTTTCTAATCTCTTATCTTAGATATTCTTAAATATTAATGTTTACGACTTCTAAATTTGGATTCACTTTGTTATTGTTGCTGGTTTTATTTCCCGTGCTTTTCTTTTTCAATGTGTGTGTGTGCCCACGTTTTTTTTCTGCATAGGCAACTGTATCAAGTCAGTGGGTAATAGACTACTTCAAAGCAGAAACTGGCCTCTTGTATTGCAAAGAATATTCTAAAATTTATTTATCCTGTATCATATGCTGCAACAACAACAAAGATTAACGCCATTGTACTTTCCCTCCTTACTCATTGATGCTTCAGGCAACTTAGGCAATAAAACTAAGCTAATGTGGCTGCAACTGCATTACCACATAGTGCAGTTTGGTGGAAGTGGATTTGTAGAATGAAATGGTTGATGTTGAAATGACACCTTATCTGCAGTACGGGCATTTTGGAGGCAGAGGGTCTGACTTTAGAGTAGCACTAACCTGATACTCTGAGCAAACTGTCCAGTAGTGGTTGGAATGCTATCTTTTGGGCTTGTAGCTCTGATTGTTTACAAGAAAAAATGTTGTAATTAAATTTGCTTTTCTTATCTTGTAAGAAGCATGGTGCTTTGATTATGATGTGAGTAGTGACTGTTTAGTCAGCTCTAGCTTGTTTTATGGCATCTGTGCAAAGTAATTGGCAATACAGGGGACAACAATGAAGCAGATAATGATGTCCTAAGCACTGAAAGTTGGTCTTACAGTTAACAATTTGACTAGTGGCTAGATTCATCTGTCAACTCCCTCCCCTGTCTCCAGCTCTCTGTATGCCGTTGCATAAATCTGTGGCAGTTCTGCACAGTCTCATGACATCTAAAACACTATTGCTATTGTCATATGTAGGAAAACTCGTGTCCTGGAACACTTCGTATGTACAAAATAGCTGGCTATTACAATGCAACAGCTAAGGCTTCTGGAGACCTGAAAAGGTCAGATATCTGTCTGGTAGATACCTGAAAAAAACAGTAGGAATAGCCTAGGGCAGTAGTTAGCAGATTAAACCCAAAGTCAGCAGTGCTGGCAAGTCTGTTTAGGCACTTAAATTTTATTGATTGGATGAGGAATTAGGTGCTTCAGTGCCTCAACAGCTTGTCCCTCAATTCCCTTTCTAAGAAATGGAGATAAGAGCACTTGCAGACTTCAAAGGAGTGGCCTGACAGAAAATGTGTTAAGGCAGTGATGTGCTTGGATGCGACAGTGGTGAGGTCAGATGAGTTCCTTATGCAGGCAGAAGGAAATACATGAGACTAGAGCGGATCTTGATTAACAACTTGCCTTAGAGACACAATGCAAAGTCAATGGCAAGACTCTTATTAACTTCAGGGAGCTTGGATCAAGCTCATTGATTTGTGCTTATTTCTGCTCCAGTTGCTGTAGTCCAAATTAATGCTGAGCTGTGATATTTTCAAATACCAACATAAACAAAATCCACTCAAGAAGGAAGTCGTAAAAATAGGAAAATCATAATGCTTGACTCATTGTACTGAATCAATAAATGTTAACCATAGGAACATTGTCCCAGAAATCAGTCTGGTAAGAAACAAGAACCAACTGATAAACATCACAGTAAATTTTTGGCTTCAGAAACTAGATAGGCTACTTAGTGACAGTAGACGATCTATATATTGGCATTTTGATTATTGATGCTTTCTGTGTAGTTTCTGTCATGCAATCTGCAGTTTAGAAGCCATATCAGTGATATGCTTGAAGTATTTGGAAGTGTTAAATGGAAATAAGAATGTTTAATAATGCATGTTTTCTTCACAAGATTTCAAAAGTAAATCAGAGATACAAAAGGAGACTGTACCTTTATGCTACAATCAAAACATTGCCCTATTTTACATTCAAGATACAGTGTGATGATGTAACAGGTTTATGAAGAACTCCAAACTTCCAAATCACAGACCAAATTGTTACCAAGGATTTTTATATGCTACCAAGGGTTTTTCTAGAGATAGATAAAACCTCTGGCAGTTACCCAATAATGAAGGACATTTCCTGTGTAGATTGTATGTATATTTACACCTTCATGTACAAATAGTTCTTTAGTATCTTGTGTCTATCAAGACTTACGGCTCCCTGTAATTCATAGGTAATGAGTTAAGTTGTGTCTAACTCTGCCTGCCTAAATGAAAGAGAAGAAAATGGAGTGCCTGACTTTTGCAGCGCCCAAACCCAGATAGGAATTTGGTCTGAGAAATACCAGGTGGGGATCCTTTCATTTCAGGCTTGCCTAAGAACACATTGGTGTTTGCCATTTGCAAAGCAACAGCAGCACCAATGCTTGAAGCAAACAAACAAAAAACAACCCCAAAGCTAATGATTCAAGGCTTTAATACCTTCCCAGGCAAATATTCTTCAGAGCTCTTCTTGTTTGTCATTCATAGTGCCTCATTCCCATTCCTTAAGGGTATTAGTCTGTTGCTTGCTGAAATACTGGAATGATCTCATTTTACTGCTGAAACCTATATATTCTCTCATGCAGAGACACATGAGAGGAGTATCCCATTATTCTCTCTAATTCATCAGCAATGCAGACCAATTAATACCATAGTTAATGAGGAGAAGTAGCTACTACAACTGAAAGCTGTATATCTTCTGCCACTCCTGAACTAACACTCTTGGACAAAGCTAGAAAGCAACTTTACTATGTGGAGATTATTTTTGATACACTATCAAATCTATAATTCACAGCACCACAGAGACTGGAGATGGAAAAAAACCAGCATGTTATCAAATGTGTTCCCCTGCCAAAGCAAGATGGCTTGTTGCAGACAGCCAGGTTATAACGTTCCAGGCAATGAAACTGTCATATTCCTTAAAATTCTGCCAGAGTCTAACAAACCTCACCACTAGTGATCATTCTGTGTGTGTATCTCTGTCCTCTTCCCGTGTCTCTTTTTTCCTTAACACCTAACTTTTTGTCTGCCCCTCCAATAGGCTATTCATGAAGACACTAGCAGCCCACTGTGGCTGTCTGGTAATTCAGTAAGTTTGCACTCTGGTGAATTTCAGGTTTGATTTTTTGTATAACCTAAGCATAGCTTCATTAAGTCTGTTTAACTACTGGCAAAGTAATTTTGCCTATTTGATCATATGTTATGTGTTTATATACATAGCTGAAATGTATTTGTTTTCCTTACTGAAAGATTGGCTGTGCTTAGTTTTAACATTACATTCAAACACTTTGAAATACATGTATTTAATAAGCTTACCTGCAGTTCCTAACTGCTTATTTTTCCATCTGATGTCTTTTCACCACTGTATTTTCATCTTTCCCTACCATATAGATTATGCTGCTGACCGATCCAGAAGTTGAGAGCAGCTTATTAATCAGTTCTGATGAAGGGGCTACCTATCAAAAATACCGTCTGAATTTCTACATCAACAGTCTGCTCTTCCACCCCAAGAAGGAAGATTGGATCTTAGCATACAGCCAAGATCAGAAGGTAAGAATCTTTGGCAGCATTTTGCTTAGTTTTGCTTAGTAAGAACCTAGGGTTTTCTCATCTCTCTATATAACATCTGCAGAGCATTCAGGAAAGTCTTTGGGGTGATACCAGGGCAGTCTTTGGAAATACTGAACTGGTATTTCCAAGCAGGAAACATGGAGTAAGCTTCAGTGTAAAGGGCAAAGTAAAGGACATGGGTAACTACTGTGTTCTTGGGACCTAGCGCTCTATGTGGGCCTGGCAGTCTACGTTTATTCATCAGTCCTTTTGGCAATACCATGTGACAGGCAGTGGGCAGAGAAGACAGCTAGGATCCTTCATGATAGGAATAACAACCTCTAATGAGGCTTTTTGTCCTCTTACTTAACAATTCTCTTTCTCTAGCCTAGCACCAGCTCCAAGAACAGTATGAGACGCTTCTTGTTCCTATCTGGTTGGCATATTTTCAAGTAGCCTTTGATTTCTAAGAGAAAAGTAGCAGTGAATCAATTTTCTTTGAAGTCCAGTTCCTTCAGTACGGGTAATCCATCAGCCAAATAAATGCGCTGTGAGATTTGCCTTGATATTTTGCTGCCCAACTTGAGACAATAAAACAGGACTCCATTGTAAGAGACCACAGTGTTAGAACTTTCTGAAAATCAGGAACATCAATACTCGCAAATCAGTCATCTTCCAGTGAAGGACTTTATAGAGCTCAATCTGTCTATTTCACGAAAAAGCAGATGGAAGTGGAACTATGTTGTTGTGCATAAATATCTCCATAGAGGAAGACAAAACATAGGAATAAGCATTTTGATCTAGTAAAAAAAAGTCCTTCTAACAGGAACTGATGGCTAGAAGTCAATGGTAGATAAAATCAGCTGTGAAGTAAATAGCCATTGGAGCAAACTGTTTTGAGAAATGGCAGATTTACTGGCATTTTGATATTTTGAGTAAAACTGGAAAGAGACCAAAACAATTTCTTGAGTTCCCAACAGGGGTAAAAGAGTGAAATATCTTGGCATCTAGTATATAAGCCTTTATACAAAGGAGTGTAGTGGTTTCTTTTTTGTTTTACATATGATGAATCTATGAGAATCTGAATCAATAATCAAAGTAATGGCTGAATTGCTCAGGTTATACATTAATGTAAATATCAACATTAGTGTTTGAATTCCATGATGTCTTCTGTCTGTGTATATGAATTCATTTTGCAAACATTAAACAACTAATTTTCCTGTAGCCTACATTAGGCTTGTTTTTACTATTACTGTAAGCCTGAGAAAGTAAAGGCAAAAGGAAACTAAATAAGTAGATAAGGTCACAAAATGATCTTATGGGAATTTTTGGAATAGAAGCTAAGCCTGTGCTTTAAACTCAAAACCAGTATCCTTCCAGGACTCTATCTTAATAGTCTTCCCAACCATGAGAAATGCTTGCCTAATTCTTCTTGTAGAGTCAATTGCGTGTAATGTTTTTCATTCACCCCTCTCAGAGCATTTTGTGTTTTACAATATGCATTGTAAGCTGTTCAGATTTAGGCGCAGATTAAATTTCTGGATGTTTAGTATGTAATTAGAAGAGGTCAAAATGTTTCATTTCCCTTGTGGCTGTTGAATTCTCTGGGCTTATACGAAGCTGAACAGAATCTGATCACTGCTGTCTTTTAGGACCCATTGGAATGAAAGTTGTTGCGTATTAGGAAATTTATTGCATGAAGATCAATTAAACTTTCAGTGGGAAATTTGTCAAATAAAAGTAGGATATAGTAGAAAATAAATTTCAGCTGTTGTGGTATTCAGCGCTCAGGAAATAATTTTGATTAGAGTCCATACAGTTAATGCTCATCTAATTTATGGTAGATGGCTACCAGCACGTATATTGTCACTATTCCATAGGAAACTCCCACTCTTCTATAGAATCCTTAAAAACAGTTCATTACTGTAGTTGCAAGAGAAAAATCATGTAGCACAAGGTCTATAGATCTGTAACAATTAACTCTAAGATAGAATTTACAAAGTACTCTGTATTGGTATGAGTCACAGGCCTGGTTTCTACTTTAAAGCCTAATGGGTACATTTTCTGACTTGAATAAGCTTTGGCCAAGAACTGTAGAGGGTAACTAGCAGGCAAAGAGTATTAATCAGCTTGGGCTAAATTAAATGTAACTTGAACTAAGGGTCAAGTTCAGCCTGTGGCTAAGTGTAAATGACTCCCATTGGTTTCATGCTTGTATATCCAAAGGCAGAATTTTCTCAGAGTAATTAAGAGGTCCTGCAGGTATTTAGATAATTGCAATGGGACCTGTTGGGTAGTTTGGAACAAATGACACTACCGTTTGCTATTTCGTGGTCTCATACTAAGGCCATAAGAAGGGAATTTGCTTCTTGGATTCCAGGCACTGTGTGCATGCTAAGAGTCACACAAGGAAGCAAGGGGAATGTATATCCATGGCAAGGACTTTACATTTTTATATCACTGACTTTGATGCCACTGATTGAAGAGGTTGTGAAGGTTAGTGGGGGCCGTAAGCAGTAAGTTAGATTTTGACCAGTTAGCATTGTTGCAGTAATTTAATTTTGCTGTTGGCAGCCAGAAGGGAGGTGAGAATCAAACAGAAAATACATTCACATGCTTCTAGCAAGTCACATCACTGCTGTCATCCAATTGCATGTTGTCAATGCAGCAGGTGGGACCAGGAAAATCAGGTGGTGAATAGAGCAAGAGCTGGAGAGAAAGGAATCCCACTGTGTTTGGATTGTTTGCTTCTCAGAAGTTGTTCATCCAATTCAGGACTGATGAGGGCAAACCCAGTAATCAGTGTACGCCCTTCATTGGTTATTTGTAACGAGCAGGAAATGGGTCATATAGCATCATCTCTTAATCTTATCACAGCCCACTGAGTCTGTCAGTATAAGTACTACAGATCATCTTTTGTGTAGTTGAATACAGATTTACTCAATGGAAGGGAAATCTATGTTGACTGAAGTAATTTTATGTCCCAGTTTCTTGAGTGTTGGGTATGTGGGAATGTTGTAATGACTGGGGTTCAGCTGATGAGCAGCAACTCATTAAGCTTCAGCAAATCCATTCCTTTTGTTCACATATCTCTCCCCCATGTCTCTGCCTTGGGCAGCAGATTTGAATTACCACTACTGACAGACCCAGTCCCTTATTCAGTCATGACTTTTTCCTGCCAGTGTCAAGAAAAAAAGAGCAGCAAACCATCTGCCGCCTGCACTAATTGCTTCATGATTGCACTCACTGTTCTGGCTTAAAGTACAGTTGTTACATGGCTGATTCGTACCATATAATTGCAGAACTGCTGCATGCTTCTCCATTTTCTGTGTAAGAGGAGTTACAAATGAGGAAACTTCAAACACAGTATGGCATTGCTTGTGAAGCAAGAGCTTGTTGGAGGTCTTGTACATGTGATCTCTCGTGGATTTGATCAGCATGCTTGTAGGATGAGGGGCTGTATTTTATGGGATTATTGCTTATGCATTACCATCTAATCTTCAAAAGTGGTTTGCTGTGTAATCAGAGGGTGGGATGTAAGAGCCCCTGCTTCATGTGGATATATCTTCTGCATTCAGATGGGTCAGACACACAGAGGAATGGGTAGCAATCAGCCGTGAATAACAGAGCTATTTGGAGAGATGAAATACAGGTGAAATTGGGAAACACAAGTCAGATGGGCAAAATGCAGGGTTGTAATTGCCCAGCTCAGGAATAAATGTGCAGAGGCACTCAAGAACTGAAAGGCAGAAACAGAGGCTGAAAAAAACAGGTTTAAAATGGAGTTGTTGTTGTTGTTGCTTCTCCTCTTGTATTTTAAATAAACTCTTGAAAAGTAAGGTACCCCAGACTAAAGGAGCTCTGTCAATGCAGCAATAATAAAATGAAGAGGTTTACATTTCCTTTTTTTTTTTTACTTCCTTTTTTCCTTTCATTTTGGCCTTTCCCAGATATCTGATTCCACCTGTCTCCCTTTATTTACTGTGAATGTTATGGTGGTGATGAGTGAGTTAGGGACTGATACTTGGCTATATAGCTGAAGTTTAGCAAATCAGGATTTTGTTGCTTGTGGGACAGCATATCTTCTGTCATCAGAACATGTCATTTTCAGTTTCTTACAGTAAAGGAGGTCCACTCCTCATGCATTCAAGTGGAAAAGAAAGGTGTTCTCATATAAGGGTTGATAGAGGAACCACTTAGAATAGAGCTAATGATGCATATTGCCACAGGATGCCTGTGTGAGAGAACAGGCCAACTCCTAAAAGTACCTTCAGCCCCATCTGTCCATGTGTTTGGCCTCATGCTGTGTTTGACAAGAAAGTATCTGCCATAGAGATAGCCAGTATTTACTCTTCAAGATGTGATGGACTATTCCCGATGCACTTCATAATCCTAAAACATCTCATTTCACTGCATTAGGATCTAACTTTGAGGGTCACCTTCTTTGGAAGAGGGTCAGACCAAGACCTCCTAAAGTTCCTTTCAACCTCAATTATTCTGTTTCTATTGACACCGTCTCAGTTTCAGTGGTAACAGCCTCTGAGTACAGAAACCAGAGAAGGGGGAATAAAATCCCAGTTTATTTTATCAGAAATTACATCATAGCTTTTTTAAAAAACTTGCTGTTAACATGAGGTGACATAATTTTAGGGTGTTATTTTTTTTCTTCCCACACTGCTGACAACATTTAGAAGACTATTCACTCGGGCTGCTGTTAGCTGAGGGAGACTAATCCCATCTAAAATTAATGGAGAGGGAAAAAGCTTCTCTAGTGGTAAGCATTAGCCACTTTGAATCATCCTCTAGAAAAGATGATCTCTTTTGACAGACTACAGACACAACCAGGGAGCTAGTTTGCATGAAGCTAACATTAGCCTATGTGAATAACTACCCCTTTCCCTACGGCATTATTCCTGCAACAGTCTGCACTATTTGTGTTAATATTTGCGGCACCACTAATCAACCAAGCCAGTTTTCCAGCAGACTTGATTCTCTTTGACGCATGTGGTTGAAGTTGAAAAATAATGAAGAATTTGCATGTTAAAAGTTGTTTGTCTCAGCCTTTGCAATGTTGCACTTTCTTCACGAACTTAGATAGCCTGTCTGGGTTACCAGCACTTGTGCCAGGGATGGAAAGGGCCTTCCACACAAAGGCCTTGTAAACTCTTGCCCCTTTTCTTAAGACTTTCCATGTGGCATGTTTCTAACAAGCAAACACCCATGCACAGAAATATCCACTTTTTAGCTAGGGCCGTGCATGCCATTTGTGTGAAGACCTTAAGCACAGACACTTGATGGGCATCCTGATAACACTCTTGCACACAACTCTTCATGAATATGCCTTGTTATCTCTAGGTATGATAAGCATTTGGTGGCAACCAGCATTCTGAAAATGAACAAGGAAAGGACACCAGCACTATTCATCTGGCTGTTATTTTATTAGTTTTCCTTCTTTCTTCTCAAACCATCAGTTCACCAACATTGTCTTAGTAAGAATAATGGTGTCAGATGGCTGTTGGGGTTTTTTTTAATGGGCCATAAGTCTGTGTACAAACTGTGGCATGAAATATGCTTTCCTAGACTACCCATCAGTCTTTTACAGACCTCACTAACCATAACATGGTAGGGTGACAGTTTAAAATAGAGAATGGAATTAACAGTGGGAGTAATCTCTAACATTCTTCCCTCCTTTAATAAGTAATAAAAAGTATCAACTAGCAGATAAAAAATCAACTAGCAGAGCCCAGTGGCAGCCTGGCAGTCTAAAGAAGAAGATATATTTCTGGGAGAGGAGTGTGATCAGTGAACAGAAGGAAAGACTCTCGAGCAGTAATCACTGTGCTCTTTACCACTGACTCACTCATCTTTAGGCAAATCAATATGTTCTTGCTTATCCATCTGTATAAATATCAGCCCTCTGTACCCCTAGAGAACTTGTTCTTTTGCTGCTTTGGAATCCTGGAATGAATTCTTACAGCTATGAGTAGATCTGTTGTTTCTCTGCAAGATTTTGCTGTGCTCTACATAGCTCTGGTTTTCCATGGGAAAGATTACTTTTTTCCTTTCCATCAGAGTTGGAGAGTTCATTGGATTCAGAAAAAAGAAATGTACTTCATATCACTGGGTGTACCACAGATCTCTGTGGTGTTAAGCAACTCCATTAACTTTTCTGTAGATGATTCACCTTGCCTTTCTCGGTCTGTCATTTGTTTTGGCTGTACTCTCCAACGTGTCTCATTATACAAAGTGCTGTCAACACTAAATTCACTTGGAGACATAGGTTTTAATATAATGCAAAAGATAAACAATAATAATTTATTTTAAAATTTAAAGCTATGCTTGTGTGAAATTTCTGACACTTTGCCCTAAATTCTGCTGTAATAAGTCTTGTATGTTCTGTCTCATTCTAATACAGAATGACAGAATGGTTGGAGTTGAAAGGGACCTCTGTAGATCATGTAGTCCAAGCCCCCTGCTAAAGCAGATTGATCTAGAGCAGGTTGCGTAGAATCACAGCCAGGCATCACCTCTCTGGGCAACCTATTCCAATTCACTCTCCAAATAAAGAAGTTTTCCTCATAATCAGTTGGAACTTCCTGTGTTTCAGTTTGTGCCCATTGTCCCTTATCCTGTTGCTGGGCATCACGGAAGAGTCTGGCCCCATCCTCTTGACACCTGCCTCTAAGGCATTTGTATGCATTAATGAGATTCCCTCTCAGTCTTTTCCAGACTAAACAGGCCTAGCTCTCAGCTTTTCCTCATAAGAGGAATGTTCCAGTCCTTTTCATAGTTCTATGATCCAGTTTTCAAACACAGCTGCATCTGTTTAGTGCAATTATCTAAGCAGTTATTAACCTACCTCGTAAAGTTAGAACTCAACAGAAAACAAGTGCAGGATACCCTATTACCTGTTACAGAGAGAGTATTTTTTAACAGAGAATAGAATTAGTCTTGAGTACAGCATACTAAGTGGAGTGGTAAATTCATCAGTCCTTGGACTTGTGATTGGATGTCTTTCCAAATGATAAAATCTCATTAAGCCATCAGTTGTTGGTCTGAATAATTCTCTTTACTGCTTGAGTTACTAGTAAAGATTCTGCAGCATCTGTTAGGAGGAGAACAGACAGCTGATACTAGTGGTTCCTTCTGGTTTTATATATGCCAGGCAGATTCCTTTGAATATCTGCTGGTAAAAATGTGTTTCCAGTCACTTTTTTAACATGGGAGTTTAATGCACTGGAGACATCATGCTAATACAGTTACTTGCAGGCTGTCACAAAACCAGAACACCAGCTGATGTGGCTCATATCTGAGAATGTGTGAGGAGTTATTGAGGGATAGGTAGGAAGAAAGCTGAAGGTCATCTCCAGGATGCTTTGATCTGATGAATATGTACAAAAGAAAATGCTGTGTTACAACCATTCTGAACAAGTCTATGTGACAGTAGTGTGTAGTTCATCAGCAAAAGCAGTCGCAGAGCTGCAGACCTCACTGGTGTTTGAGTGTTTGAGCTCTCACTGTTGAGAGCAGCAGGTATCTGAAAGCTTTATCACTCTGATGTGTTTCCAACAGCATTCAATGAACACTGATTATTGGGTAACCTGATTGATGGCTTCTGCATGGCTTGATTAATGCATTGCTGCAAATTAAAATGTTCAAAGTCTATGCAGTGTCCTGTGAACTTCAGTGCTTCAAGGATATTTAGGCATGTGAACACTGGAACTTGTAATTACATCATAGATTGGGAAAGTAAATGACTATCAGCCTTGTAGCCCATTTTTGTATCCTGGATCATGAGTCTTATGCTTTGTTCTGTGAAGAAATTATCATGCATGGTTTTGTTTATGCATTTGTTTATACAAAACATTCTGTTCTATTAAATTCAGTATTGGAAGAGAATAGCCTGGTAGATGTCTCTTTTAGGTGAAGAAGAGTGTGATTCAGGGAACAGCAGCATACCTCCCAGCCTTTGACTGCTCAAAATAAGAATTGCCCTGAGCAGTAATTTTTATTCAGTATAAGTGAATAGGGATAAGAAGAACAACTTCATTTCAAATTTGTCCTCTTCAGAAAGAGTTGTCTTTACCCAGTTTGACTCTGTTATGTTTTAGTTAAAGCTAAACTGCGCTTTGGGAGTGTTGTGTTCTTTGGTGAAGGTGAGATACATTAAAAAACAAAAAAAAGATAAAATGAAGAAAAAGTGATCTCTGAAAATCTATATGTGGTTCATCAGTAAAAAAATATAATCTGTGTCTTAGGTGCACTGCTGTTTTGGGGATTTTTGTCCCTTCAAATTCTATTTGAAGGCATGAGAGTGAAACCTGATGAACGTTAGTTATCTCATAGAAACACCAGGAAGTGTAAGAGGCAAGCAGTCAGCATGTGTGAATAAACTGTCAGGAGGATAGGCCAGTAGGAACCTTCTCAGGGAATTAGAGGTGAACTTGAATCAAACCCTGTGCTTTTGAAGATACTCTGAGCTATTTTTCCTATAGCTTGTGGGGTTTTTTAGGTCAATACTGTAGTATAGGTTGAATTGCTTTGGTCAGGTCTGTGTCCAAGATGGATGAGTGGAGCTTTCATGGAAACTAGACAGGAGAGGAAGAAAACTTTTGTGAATATAAGAATGCCAAAGTTGGTAAATGCAATTAACATATAAGCTTAGATTCAATGCCGTATTCCATCATAACTTGTTTAAGGCAAATAAGTAAAAGAAAAATAATGGGAACTACTTGCTTGCTCAAATTATGTCCTTCGTGTCACTTCCAGCATGCAATTTAAATCACCTTTTCTTTAACCAGATTCTGAATTTCCATGTGCATAATGTTATTTGCATAAGATGAAATCAGTGTATAAAACTAAAGATCCTCATCAGCATAGGAAGCACACGGAGCTAGCATGTGATTTAAGATCACGATGTGAAGAAGCATCAGAACCAAATATAACTCATTCCATGTCCCCCTGAGCTGCAAGGGGGGAGGAGGTAGAGAAAATGGGAGTCAAGTTAAGTCGGGGAAGAAGGGAGAAGTGGAAGGAAGGTGGTTTGAGATTTGGTTTTATTTCTCATTATCCTACTCTGATTTGATTGGTAATAAATTAAGCTAATTTCCCCAAGTTGAGTCTATTTTTCCCGTGATGGTAATTGATGAATGATCTCCCAGTCCTATATCAACCCACAAGCCTTTCATTGTATTTTCTTATCCCTGTCCAGTTGAGGAGGGGAAAGATAAAGCAGATTTGGTAGGCACCTGGCATCCAGTCAGGGTCAGCCAACCTCAGTAACCTTGCTTTCAAAGTCAGATGTTAAATAAGGAAATGTTTCATAGATGTAAATGATACATAAATTACATTATGTGTAAGTTTTTGGTATGGTAAGTTTGTTGAGCATGCAGGTAGCAGAGTTACCCTCTGGCTCTGGGGAGTACTGAGCTTGTCGGAACTGGGGAGTAATCATAGAATCATAGAATAGTTAGGGTTGGAAAGTACCTTAAGATCATCTAGTTCCAACCCCCCTGCCATGAGCAGGGACATCTCACACTAAACCATGTCACCCAAGGCTCTGTCCAACCTGGCCTTGAACACCAACAGGGATGAAGCATTCACAACCTCCTTGGGCAACTCATTCCAGTGCCTCACCACCCTTACAGTAAAGAACTTCTTCCTTATATTCAATCTAAACTTTCCTGTTTAAGTTTGAACCCGTTACCCCTTGTCCTATCGCTACAGTCACTAATGAAGAGTCCCTTCCCAGCATACTTATAGGCCCCCTTCAGATACCGGAAGGCTGTAATAGGGATTGCTCTCTTTAAGACAAGTGTGCATTTACTAGCAACATCTGGTTGCTGCCATGCTTTCTTACCCATTACATTCAACAGCCAAATAAACAGTTCAACTGCCTCATAAGAAGCAGATTTTTGACTGGGAAAATCTCAGGGAAAATCCAGTGTTTGTAAAGGAAACAAGTGGTGCACAGTACAATTTTATTAAAGTGCTTGTCCAGGTGAAATACTTTATGAAACTGTTACAGCTCATTTTGTTTGTCCTAAAGATGTGGGTTTATGTCAGGAGATCTCAACTTCATAATTCAGTCAAACCTGGATAGACAAGCAGGGGTCTGTAGGTCATAATCTCATACCTTTGGTGATTACATGAGAATGAATCAAATTTATGTGATGCCTAGGGAACATTAGGCTCTCAAATATCATATTTTAGCTACTTGTTTTAGAGCTTTTAAAATGCATATAGACTAATATTAAAATACAAAGCAAAATAAGACTGCCAGTAAATTAAGAAGAGATGAGTCCTCAGTTAGTGTAATTTGGTTTAGCTCCATAAAAGTGAGTGAAGGTCTGATGGTTTATAGCAATTGTGACTCCTACACAATCCGTTTAGAAGAGGTGTTTTAAGGATGAGTCTGTATATTATACATTAATGTTTCTCTAGTTTTTCAGTGGAAATATGCAATGTTTCCTTGTAAAATGGTGAGAAGATTGTGCTTTTTACAGTTTTTGTTTATTAGAGATATTACTCACTAAGGTGTGTCCATTGGAAAAACTGTTGAAGGCGTGACAAGGATACCTTCTGTATCCGTTCTTTGATAGCCCAGTACTATAAGATATGTGTTAGACATATATATGCTTTATATATATATATAAAATACAAGTTAACACAAACTTCACTGATACTGATGCCGGTGTTCAAATGTGATAGTACTTCAGAGACTTATAAAACAAGATATTGCTGAACAACAAAAAGAATGTAATCAATGGTATCTAAATATTCTCTGAGTCCTGTGAATTATTGAAAGCTGGGTTTGAAGCCAGTGTAATGTGGGAATCTTATGGCAGAACCATTGTTTTGTCTTATCATGCATTTCCAACAGTAGTCACCTTGTTCCAGAGGAAAGTATAAAACTCCTAGATTGCTATGCTGCTTTGTGGATGAAACACAAAACTGTTAGAAATAATATGGGAAAATCATCTAACTTCCACATTTTTGAATAGTGGAACCTTCTACTGAAGTATCTGTTGTAGGGAAAATTTGGCCTTACACTTATCTGCACTTACGTTTGTACTCTACCTCCTTGTATTCGTAATAGCTCTTGAGAGTCCCAGGAATCTTTATGTTGGGTAAACATATGCTACAATAAATGATTTCTACTCTAAAGAGCTTTAAAACTTGAGTGAAGGAAATATGTGTAGGAGGTACAATACATGGGTAAGCTAGGGAAGAATAAAATAGATCTAGTCAAACGATGGAAGGGGACAGAGACCTTTTATAGTTGTAAACTAGCACACAGTACATTATGATAAGTGTTCATTCTATGCAATACAAGCCAGAAGGGCAAAGAAAGATATATGGCAGAATGTATTTAGAAAGATTTGGAAAATAGAGGGATTTGTGAAACTAAGATCTTTAGATATAAAGAATGTAGAATGTATTTAAAGAATGTAGAATGTATTTAGAACGATTTGGAAAATAGAGGGATTTGTGAAACTAAGATCTTTAGAACTTTCTGTTTTGAGAGATTTTCCAGAGCTGAAGTGAAGAAAAAAAGAGTTCTTTTTCTTTTTCCTAGTACACACTTTCCCTTTTAGAAGTGGTGTTTCAGTCTAGATCAGTTGTAGTCAAATAAAATTCCAATTCTTCTTAATGGAATATTTTGGAAAAACACAATTTTTTTCTCCCTACATTTTCTGGAATTTAGGGTTAGGGGTTTTTTAATAGTGCAGCTGTCAAACAAAAACTGGAAAAAGCTCATCAAGTTTGACTAATTTCTGTTAAATATTTTACTTTCACTCAGAATTTATACTTACATCTTCTTCTTCATCAAATGCTTTGTTTTTTTAACTACAGACATTTCTAAAATATTTTATTTTGCTTCTGTATTTTGACTGGATTATAGGAAAGTTATCCTTTGATTAAAACCAATGTTTTTTCTTTAAAAAATGTCTATTTATTAAAGAACATTTTGACTATCTCAAATTGAAAATGTTATCAATGAATATAGCCCAAAATGCAAAAAGAAAAAAAAAAATTAAATCTAAAATTCATGCTGGAAAGATCAGGAAATTAGAAGGGAAAGAGAACTGCATCCTGCTGTTCCTCAGATATCCCAAAGTATTTTAAGGTGAAGCTTACACTATCACTATTAAATAAATACAAGAGCAGGTCTTACGTTTCTCACACAGATTGGAAAACAATAACAGAGATGATGAGTAGTATATGTATATAGTTTGGGGTAGGTAAGGAAAGTTTTCAGATGTCATTTTTCCCTGCTCCAGAAGGTAATAGTGTCATGTTGTGAGAAAGCTCTTTCTCACAAAGCTGGAGGATTGTCTTGCAGTTCTGAGGGTTCACTTGACCCTCTGCTTAGCCTCAGAAGGTATTTGTAACAACTCAGAAGGTATTTGGGATAGCCTTTCCTTTTCCCTTGCATTTCTGTGTTCCCACATAAAAGAGGTAGGTGGCATGTTTCTACTTCACAGAATATTAGGATTTTTAAAAGCAAAACAAAGCAAAGCCAGACTGTTAATGATTTTTAAGTACTTGGGTATTGCATAGGAAAATAAATATACAAGAGAAGAAGAAGCAAGAAGGGGATAATTTCCTGGTGAACAAGGGTCAAATCTGAGAGATCAGTACAAGATTTGTACTTCATTATAGTTTTGTCTCACTGAAAACAAATGCCAGATCACTACTTGGCCCTCAGATGAAAACATACATTGAAATTGTAGTAGGTTCCTTTTCTATCTGTGGTTGAAAAAGAAGTGTAGCAAAGAACATTATCTAACTTAAATCTAACAATGAAAATTGTCATCAGATGGCAGTGCTTGCCAAAGAAAATAAAATGTCACCTCTGAAGGGACTACGTGTGCGAGTCTGTCACAAGAAGTCCCAGGAAGGAAGGGAGCTTTTATAATAACAACAAAATATGATGCTAGGTTTAAAAAATATCCATACAAGCACTGTAATTGCTAAATGGGGAAAAATAATCCCAACTTGATACTTGAGAAAAGCCTAGCCTCCAAATATTGCTTTATATCTGGTCCAACTAAATAAACTCAGTCTAAATTGAATAATACTTGGAATAAAATATCTGGAAAAAGTCCTGCAAAGGATTTTTTTTTCTGTTTTTGTCAGGATTGACACATAAGTTGGGGAATTGCCCCTTTGTTAAAGGTACATTTATGCTTCTTGTGCTGCTGTGAGTCATTAAAGGCTGAGATTGGTGCTGAGATAATGGCAAAGGAGGAAAACCCTTCTAAAGCCTGTTTTTTAAACTGTCTCATCAAAGACAATGAAAGCTTTGGGCATAGGTTCCCAGGGAGCTGATATTTCCCTTTGAGAACTGTTACCTTTTCTCATGTGCTGTCTCCAGCTCACTGGGCACTGGCTTCTAATTTGAAGCCAATCCTGACAGGAGAATTGCTATATCTGTTTCCTCCCTTTGAAACAAACTTAAAACGTCTTGCATTTCTCCACTTTCTGCCTGAATCATGTCTCATTCAGGGCATACACTAAGAGAAATCGGGGCTGTCTGGGTTCTGTGCAGCATCACAGCTTCTGTTCTGCTGGAGGAGTTGTTGGATGCACCAGGTGAACAGCCCCTCTGAAAAGCTGTGCAGAAAGAACAGGGCAGAGGAAGCTGTGGCATGGGGGCCCTTCAGCCATCTGGCACTGTGGGCATGGAGAAGGATGCTACACAAGCACAAGGAAAGTTTTTGCAGGCTGTAATTAATTCATCCTGGATACTGATACTATCAGTAGCAAACTCAGAGAGGGGATAACCTCTTGAAATGGAATAGAGTGGGGGATACAAAACAGGAAAACCAAGATCTGCTGTGGTGACTTCAGCTATCTGAACATCAGTATCCCTGGAAAGGTTACATCCTACACATCCCTGGCCTGGAAACACGAAAGCATTTGCTGAGTTGTTTGGATTGCTCCCTGTTCTTAATTAAAGAATGATCTGAATCTTATTAAAACATAAATTACTGTATGTCAAAAACATATTACTTAGCATGGAAGAGCCTACTTTCCCATGAAACAGAAAACATTGCCATTGGAGAGAGAGATTGACAATAGTTTATTGTTATTATGTTTTTATTTTTGCAGCAATTAGAAAAGCAGGTCTAAAAAATGGCTTTCGAATGTGAAGGGGGAAAAATACCTCCTGTAATGGTAAAGTTTTCAATTAAGTCACCTAAAAGCACTTTACAAAAGTCATTGTTAAATGGTCCAAAAGATTTTCTTTAATTTTCGAAAAGGAAAGTTTTTCCTTAGTTATAGTTACCGTCTCCTAAAGTTCCAAATAAAAATATGTTTAGAATCTTCTACTTAAGGTACAATAATAGACTCATCGCTGTAGTTTTAAAATTGGATGCATTTCTATCCACAAAGCTAAACAGTTTTTCGTTTTCTTACCCTCATTATCTTCTATTCCCTCTGTCTTCTTCCGTCTCTCTTCTATGATGGTGTTCAAGAGAAGGGGAGATGAGAAAGGTGAATTTTTACCTTTCATATTTTAAAGTAGATTTTAACATATGTCAATCTGCTGTTTACCCAAAAGCTGTTGTAATTGGTTTCTCCATGTCCTTCCAAGATTTTACAGCAGGGAGGCTGAGGCATATAGGGGTTTGTGTTGGGAGTGTAATGCAGAATAAGAAGTAAATCTCAAGGTTTCTTACATCCCGGTCTCATAATTCTTAGAAAACATTCAAGTCATCTTTCTGATAAGCACAAAGCTTTTAAATCACCCTCTTTCCTTCTCAGTCATTCTCACAGGCATTCTCTTCCCTGCCAATCCACTGCCACTACTGGTTCCAAAAATATTTGTCAAGGTTGGCACATAAAGATTCAGATTGTTTGCATTTTATGCAAGAACCCTGAAGTGGTGTCATGAAAATGCAGACTGCATTTCAAAAAAGGGGCCCAACATCTTCCTTGCCAGAAAAGGGGACTGACTAAATCTGTCAAGCAAGGGAGGGAGGGGAAATCAGAAGAATCTGCAAGAAAAGTTTAGGGCTGACTGCCTCAAAGTGCTTCCATATGAGAAATTTGAAGTTAAATGAAGCAAAAGAAAGAACCCAAGTGATCCTTCCCTCTACTATCCTTCTGAGAATTACCTGATGGCAGCATTTATGGAGAGCAGCTGTTTGTAAGTGCTCTATAATGGTAACGTTTGTATATCATTCCACAAAGACATGTTGAAGTATTGATAATACCTGTAACACGCATTTTTCTGACCTTTCTCAGCCTGGTTTGGTATTTACCATTGAAAGATTTTCTGAAATGATTGATATATTTGGATATTGTTTGTGTAACCAGACTAGGAGAAGGTGTCATGTTGTTTGCAGAAGGACAGGAGCAAAGGGAGAATAGCTGGTTTCCTTGGTACAAGTAACTAGTGCTATTTAAACTTATTCAGACCTGCAAGAGAAGTTTGGACGTGTTAGAGCATCTTTTTCGTGCCAGATCAAATACGCTCTCTAGGGATAGCTTCTGGTAACTAGAAAGAGAACAACCTTCTAGCATAGTATCAAGGAAGGCAACTGTGTTTATCTGTTGTCAGAGCTATGCTAGTATACCAAAATGCTGTGTTATGCTTTACATTTGGTGTCCAACACAAGTTCAAAAAGTAAAAGGCAGCCTTCCCACACCCCATGATGTTGTTACATGGGAGTACTGTGAATATCTAGATGATGAGTTTCTTGTCATGGCAGGTTGTTGGGTATACAGTGATCCCGCGGGTAATACCAATTGTGTCCCATGTCACACAGCTTAGTATTGCCTCTGCCAATAAAAAGCAACATAGACACTTCAGCTGCCCCAGGTACGTCCCTTTGAAACTGGAGGACATAAAAGTCCAAATCACTATCTCAGAAGTGATACAGGCTTCTTTGGATTAATTTCTCTATTATCTTTCAAGTTTACTGTGATTCGTGACTGTTTGTTTTTGTCTCCAGTTATTCAGTTCAGTGGAGTTTGGCAGAAGATGGCTGCTTCTTCACGAGCAAGTTGCACCAAACAGATTCTACTGGTAAGAGCAAAAATGTCTTGCTCATTTCCTAGGCACAGCTTTCTTACACATACAGAGATGTTGAAATGGGGGCTTGAAGGCAGTGTGGCTGAATGCAATCTGCACTGCTGATTCGTTGAGGTTAATTTGAAACTGGTATGAAAGTGGCATTATTCCTCCTGTAATGTACAGCGCTTGAAAATGAGTCTTTGATCTAAGGATGATGCGCAACTGAAAAATACGGAATAATAGTCTTGCCATGTGTAAGAGTGTGAGTCTTCCAGTGGCTGGTGTTATGCTTTTAACCGCTGTTAGACCTACTTCAGTCCTTGAAAGTTAGCAAGTTAATGACCATTGAACTAGGCACTACAGATGTTCATTATGAGCTTAAATCACTCTGCAGTACTGCTTCTAAGGAGCAATGCAAGATTTTCCAGTCAGATTTCAAGCTGTATGAATCAGCCATGTGTAAGTTCTTGCTGAGTCGTTGAATGTCAGTCATTTACAGCAACGGCAAAATGTTTGCAAATTTGATGTCAAAGTTACCTTAAAGAAATATCATAGCTTTTTGTCACTGATGCAAGCTTAACTCTGTCTGCATTAACTTCTGCTATACAGTTTATATCTAAATTCACTTAGGGACTTATTCTACATGAATATGACAGATTCACTTAGGGACTTATTCTACATGAATATGACAGAATCTGAGCATGTCATAATTTTTAATACAAGGGGCATCTTTAATGGATGATTTGACTAGAGATTCAAACAGTTGTAGAGATCACAACCACTGAACAATAACTCTGTAGGTAGAAACTTTATTCTGCAGTTCTTTACTACTAGCAAGTTTCTTTGTAGTTTGAGCCTTACCTCCTTCAGTTTCAGTCATCACAGACTTACCCAGTGATTCTGGTGTACTGAGCCTCTTCTCATGGTTCTGAGTGCAGGCAGATCTCTTTGCAGTTGCTTTCCATAGCAGTGATTTGCATGCCCAGTGTAAAGCTCTGTAACCACGCTTGCAGTAAAATACATATCTGAAACACCTCCATGCTGTCACTCAATAGCAATTAGTGTAACTTTGACTAATGTGGAAAAGAAAGCTGAGGAAGGAAAGAAACATTGGACTGCAAATGTGGTTGTCATATTCTAAATAAACAATAAGTTTAAGTTTTTGCATTTCAGTTTACTCCTCTTTTAGGTGACACTGGTGTAAATCTGTGACACTTCTCATCAGCTCTTTACTGAGGCGGTAGTCCACCTGTGAGCAGAAGTTGGTACTTGTCCTGTGAATCTGTTCTTTAAAAGAGACCCCCATGGTAGCTTCTAAACTATAAGTTTGTGCCAAACCCACAGGTTTTGAATATATAAATATTCAGGAGTGGTTCAGTCAAATATTTTCTTTTAATTTATGAAAGAAATAAGAGGTCTAGATCAAATTTACTTCTGAAGTTGAATTTGTATTTGGTCTGCAAAGGATATACCAGAGATTTTGTTTGCTGCTTCTGCTTTTAAATCGTGTTCTCAGAACCTGTGTTAGCTGAAGCTTTTGCGAACTAAATTCCATTTTTAACTTAAAGCTTTTTTTGTGAGTGTCTGCATAGACAGGCACATATATATTTCTATTACTCCCTGTTCTTTCCCAAAGGACTCCTGTCAGGATTTCAAACACACAGCCCCACACAACACTTGTTGGTTGTTTTTTTTTTCTGGGCTAATAAGAATAGAAAGTCCTAGAAATCTGGGGACCCAGTCTTTGAGCCATCAAACTAAATTGTACTCACTAAAGAGGGTCAGAGAGCTGGAAAGAATGCCCTTATTCCTGGTTTCCTATCTCCTGCACGGCACTCCAAGCCTTTGAAAGTTTCCCATCATTACTTACAGTTGTGAATTGAGCTGATAGATGCCTGCAATAAGAATAATGATGAAAATGATAATTTTCCATTTCCACGGAGTTCAAACTTTGAAGGCCTCTTAGAACCTGAAAAATAAGAGAACTCAGGCTTGGAGCTTCAAAGGCAAAGAGTAAGATGAAACGATGTTCCAACCACCCATCTAATTCCCTACAGCCATAAACAAAACATGAAACTGCAAGTCTGTATTTTCACCTTGAACAAAATGTCCCTTGAATAGCACACCTCAGTATAAGCTAGACTGTACTTCTGCTATCAAAAGTAAAAATCATACAACTTGTGGAGACAGTTGCACCTCATTCTGGCTTATTTATTATGATCATCATCACCTTGAAAAATAAATACTGCTAGCTGCAATGATATGGACACTGTCCTGAAAGCCATCTATAATAGAAAACAGGGTTGTGCATGTGTAATTGAGAATATGTATACCACAGATAGCAACACTGGGCTTTTCTATGCATTTCCATTTCTGTGCAGCCAAGTAAGTACCTGAGGACAAAACAGGCACTGAAGTGCTGAATCAGAAGGGCAGCCCTTTGCACTTAGAGCCCGGCCACTGCTGGCTCCCCATGCAAGAAAAGCAATAAAGACTGGAACATACGAGGGTGCAGATGTGCAGCTGAAATCCAGACTTCTACAGCAACATCTGTCTAGTCAGTGCTGATGTACAAGTTAGGTAGAGACTTGCTCAGTGTCCTGTGCTTGGTTTATTGTTGCTTTTGTTTGTTTTTTAATTGGCTTGGAAATATGCAGAGTCTAATCAACCTGAAAAGCGAGAAGACTGACTTTACCTCTAAAGATCAGAAATGAACAGAGAAGGAAAATGTCCTGAAGTCACAACTTTCCAAAGAAGGCAGACTGTGGGCATACTCTCTCCTGTTCCTGGTGCATTCTTTAAATCAAATTGGTTTGAAGGGATAAACCAGGACACAGCTGTTATTTGCTGGAGAATGAGGTGTATGTGCTGATATCTAAGAAAGGCTGAAAAGTTGCTTTAATACAAACTGCTTCCAGAACTATCTAACCCAGGACTTTTCTAAGATCAGGAAGACACAAAGCAAAACCTTTGGCATCTGTCCTCCTGGAGGATGCATTTACTTAATACTACTTCTTTTGACAGGGAAGGAACATCTGGAGGACTTTAAAGACTTTTAAATGGATTTGAATGACTGATGAAAGCAAAGATGCATTTTCCCAGTTGCTCACTGGTATTTTAATTGGCATTTTTACTCTGTCATGTGGTCTTGCAAATAGTTTGTGGGTCACTCTTCAGTTTGCAAATAAATACCACTGAACTTGCCAGTTTTGGTCTTGAGAAGGCTCTGCCTGGAAATGCTGTCTGAGAAACTGCAGTGTGTGTTACAGCTGCATTTCATACATCTGTTTCCAAGATAATTTTCTTCTTTATTCATTTTTTTTTGCTACTTTGTGAACCGCTCTCTCCTGCTACCACCCCAGGGAAATTTAAACCCCTAAAGAACAACATTAAAGCAATCTGCTGATGCTTACTGCATAACTCTGAGAAAATATTCTGTGTAGAGGTAACACAGCTACTTATAGTTCATATGTATTTTGTACTCTTGCATCTCTGTTTCATTAAGAGGAGTCATTAATATGAAAATAGAGTATTTGTTTATTCAGCATTTTTCTGTTCCTTCCTTTTCATTCTACCACCTCATTCATTCTTCTTGAGCTCTAAGTGATGTCCAGACATCCACACTTGTGATGAAAATGATAGTAATGTCACTTTGTGGAGGAAGATATCAGATGGGTAATGAGCAGATCAGCCTTTTCAATAAGTGACTACAGTTTTCTTATCTAAAAAAACCCACAAAAAAGCCCAACAAAACAACCCAAACCAAAGCAAAACCAAAACAAAACAAAAGGAGGAAGAGGAAAAGGATCCGTAATTCTCTACCTCATTAAGAGGTTGTAAGGACACGTGTGCTTTACAGGTTTTAGTGGTGGGCTACTGTATACACTTGAAACTTCTAATTGTTATAGTTCAGGTACTCTACCACACCTTTTTTTGCATACACTAGGTATGTGTAAGTTTTATACCGAGGAAAGCGTAATCCACTCAAAGAGTCAGTTGTATGTTTTGTATCTGATGCAAACATAAAAGAATCCACACTGCATACAGCCCCAAGGCACTGCAGTTCTGCACTGTATCAACAGTTTTCATGGTTTTTATTATTTCTTTAGCAGGTTCTTGAGATTTTGCTGTTAAATGTACTGTGACAGGAAAATGTATGAAAATTATCAAGGTACTTAGTAATTCTGGAACTGTGCTCTATGAAAATACCCTAATTACTAGGAAGGACCATTCCAAGCAGTATTAGTTCAGCAGGGTAGGATGGAAGCAGCAAGTTAACATGGGTTATGCTGATAGCACGTTTACTAATGTAGTTGGCATTAGGAGAAGAGAATGCAGTAGATGTTAGTTAGAAGAGTTGGATAAATGCTTTATCTAAATACTTCTGAGTTTATTTTTGTGATACTTGGTGATTCTCCACATACATTATGGTGGTATTTGCTTGCAAAGGTGCTGGTTTGTAGCAAATACAAATGTGAACACAATTGGTGAATCAGTCATATTGGGAATTACTTTACTTTTTCTTGCTTTTTTAAAGGGGTCCAGCTGTCTAGTCAAAGTTCAATAGTGATACCCTTCTGACTTGCAAACCCAAACATTCATGACCAGTAGTTCCAAACAACTATTCAAAGTGCATATAGTTCAATGCGGTCAAAGTACATATGCAGAAAATACTCATTAAAATGTAGATTTTTATTGTGGTCCTCAGATTAAGTCATGCCTTGAAACACAAATTATTTTCTGGCAGTCAGTAAGTCAAGGTGGCACAATTAGAGCAGGCCCTAAAGAAAATAAAAATAAAAGGTTAAAAAGCTTATTAAAATGTCTACAAAATATTATGGGGGGGGGAAGGTGTTAGTGAAAATGAGACATTTTGTGAAAAGATTCTCGCCTAACTCTAATCATAACCTAGCCTTGAAAAACTTGGGGGGGAATAAAGCCAAAGGATAAAAATGTCTTAAAAACTAGCATAGTTTTAAAGAAAAGCCCAGCAAGTAAATATTATCACCGAGCTATAATCATTAACTGTATCAGCGCTATTTATTTTCTTGTTGTTGTTACTTATTTGGGTGTTGCACCCAGAAGAGTGAGTTGGAGAAATACAAAAGAAATGCCACTCCATACTTTGAGAAGATCAGAGAGCTGTAATTATCAGAGAGCTGGAGCACTTCTCCAGTAAAGACAGACTGAAAGAGTTGGGGTTGTTCAGCCTGGAGGAGAGAAGGCTCCAGGGAGACGTTAAAGCAGCTTCCACTACCTACGGGGGGCCTCCAAAGAAACAGAGAGACTCCACTGGTGCAAAGACTGTAGTCATAGGACAGGGGTAATATTTTTAAACTTAAAGTGGGTAGGTTTATGTTAGATATAAGGAAGAAATTCTTACTGTGAAGGATTGGTGCAATACTTGCCCAGAGAAGTACCCCATGCCTGAAAGTGTTCAAAGTTAAGATGGATAGGGCTTTGAACAGCCAGATGTAGTGAAAGATGTCCCAGCCCATGGCAGGGGGTTGAACTAGCTTATCTTTAGAGATCCATTCCAACCAAAACCATTTTATGATTTTAAGATGACTGTCTTGATTAGACAAAATGTACAGTTCAGGGCTTTCATGTGCAACAGAGTGTAATAGGCTGATTAGACGTAAAACCATATCATAGTATATCTCATTTCCGATAGGGTCATGTGTCTATGATGCTAATGATTTCCTGAAGGAATTACAGGAGGTATGTCAGTTTGGTAAGGCATGTTGCTAAGTATCCAATCCACTCTGACTTTTGTTTTCTTTTTTCCTGAGTACAAGGAGAAGAAAATGGGTGCAAACATTTTAAGAAATCAGACAACCAACTTTTTCCCTCAAACAATACAAATTTACATACACACACTGAAAGGGAGAAAAAGATAAACTGGTAAGCAGCTGGAAGGACAGATGAATAGGTATTTGTGTTACTTTTATGGGCTATGGCAAAGAAAGTTAATCTTCAGAGTAGAATTATAGAGTATATAGCTTTTCTTTTCCAGAGAAGACTAGAGACCATATTTTAAACCCCCGACTGTGTTCACTGGAGCAGGTGAAAGAGCTGAAAATCAAGGCAAAAAAGTGTCAAAGCCCTGTTAAAAACTTCATTATATTCAAGCAGTTGGAGTGATATGGGCAAACTGTCTTAGTGTTCTTCTCAGATCTTGGCTTGGTGAGATTTGCATGCCCACCGAGGTGGGCTGAGGCAATTTATTTGGCATTGTGTTTGGGTTGTTTACAAATGATGCTGTGTATTGCTGAAGACCTTTTAATCACTGTAGGGCAACTGCTGGAGGCTGACGGGGAAGATGCCAATCAAAGGGCATTGTGACAGCCTGTCCAGAAAATCATCCACTTGATCTAATACAGAAGGCATACCCGATGCTTTGAAGTGTACTAGAAATTTAATTAAAATATATGTATTACATAGCTTAAGTAGGGTGCAGATGGGCACATCACAGAGGGACCCAGGACAGTTTTCAGGAGATCTGAATTAAGCATCTGACTGATAGGGAATAGCAAAAGTAGTGAATTTTGCTCATTTTCCATATTAATATTTTTCTGAATTGAACACCACATTTGCTTCCAGTTTGGCTCTGGGAGAAAATCAGACTGAAGGTCTGAGCCTCTATAACACAGGCTGCTATTATCTATTTAGGCAGCTTCATGGCTGCCACCTTAAAGATACAAATGAACTGCAGGCAAGCAACACTGCCAGGGACCAGAGTGAAGAGCAAATCTGCAACTGTGCATTTTTTTGGCCCTTACCATGCTGCTACTGCTAACATTTCTGATGGTGAGTAACACATAGTAGAGCACTTTGCCACTAGTCAGTGCCTCTGACATTTACTGTTTTCCTACCAGAAAGGTCAGTGTTACATCCTGCCCAGCCAGGATGCAAGGAAGCATACTCTCTGTTGCCAGTGTTCACTAAATATCCCACAGGCTTTTCAATGGGTTTAGTGAAAACCTCTCCATACAGTTCTCAGCTGGACCCTGATGTAGCTCTACCTATTTGGTACAAACAATAGGCTGAAATCTCTCAGATTTATCTTGGGAATTAAGATTTTATGCCTGTCTGGCTTCCAGAGATACAAATTTGCCAGCTCCATGTGGATCAGCAAGGACAGAAAAAAGACTTGCAGCATCCTCTTTCCGTTGCTGTTAAAAACTCGTTTAGGATCTTTGGATTTGTGATAAGTTTTAGTTCTTAAGAAACTGAGATCCAAAATACACATATTTATTCCCTGGACAAGGCTGAGAAAATTGCCCAAAGTCACACAGCAGAAGTTGATAGCCCTCTGATCCTCTGAGTCCAGTAGTCCCTTGAGAGAACAGGTTACTCATAACCAAATCAAGATTTGTCACAGCAAAATATAACTCCTCAGTTCCAAATCCTTAGCTTGGCAGGGGTCCACCATGTATGAGAATAAGCCTCCTCAACCTCCTCAACCTAACCTAGGTTATCATGGGAACTAAAGATGGGGATAGAATAGTAACTTGAATGTTCTCCTAGAAGTCATAACTGAATAGAATCTTGACCATTTACATGACTCTCCCCTCTTCTCCCCTTAGAGTCTTATCCTCCAGTAACATGTTATAGAAACACTGCAAAGATCTGATAAAACCTGTCTTTCCCTGTACTTATTCTGGCACAGGGAAACCGGTGATAATTCCATTGCAGTGTTACCCAAGCTTGCTGCTTGTAAACAATAGAGCTGACTTTAGGCTATCTAGATCTGTGTTGTTTATAAATGCAATGCCAGTATCCTGTGCTGCATGGAATGACTGGCTGGAGTCTGTGCTCGATTGGGACTCTTTGCACTATATTCCTCTGAATGGGACAAAAATGCCTCTTACCTCCCTGTATCCTCAAGCCTTAATGCAGTGGGTGCTCTAGTTTTGCATATCCACAGATTTTACTCAGCTTTTTCTAAAAGGTTTAGATAGACAGGAAAAACAAGATTGACCAAAATGAGCTTTGCATGCAAAACAAATTTTCATAACAAAAGCATTAGAGGTAATTGCAGAGACAATGTTGGCATTGAAATAAAAGTAAAGGTGTGACAATAATTTTTTTGTTTATACGTTGCATGTGTATAGAATTTGTCAAACGCTTCACTCCTATTTACGTTGACTAAATTGTGTCCCTACCCATGGCAGGGGGATTTGAACTAGGTGATCTTTAAGGTCCCTTACAAATCAAAACATTCTATGATTCACTTGAATAAGCCCTTCTGGACTAAGAGGCCCTAATCTGATGGATGCATAAGTTGATGTGTTTTGGTTTTCCCTATTCACTAGATTTATCTTAAAAAAAATCATCCAGAGATACTTCATAAATAAGTACAGACTCCCATGAGTTTCAACATCAATCTCATTCACTTCCCCCCATTTAAGATCTGCAGAAGTAGGCAAGCATCTGGATACCAGGTTCAAAGTCTTGATTTGAGGACTAGTCCATAGCAGAAGCTGCAGTGCTATGCAGTATGTCTGGAGCATGGAACATGTCAGTCTTCAGAAGGCATTGGACTAAGCAGCTGATTTCTCCGTATGCACCTATAAAGGTCAGCCCTTGGGGCAGCTGCATGGTAGTTACCTGTGGATTTGTCTATATCTATGTCAGGAAGGTTTCACTGCTGTTTTCTGTTGTATGTTTAATGAGCAGCATACTGTGTTACTAGAGTTGACTTGGCATTCTTGCTGTAATTGACTTCCTGGCCTCCTCCAGAGCATACTGACTGGGCCACAACACTATAAAAGGCCAGAAACATGCATCTTAACACAGTGGGAAACCATGATCCTATTAGACTGTAACAGCAGAGAAGCAGTAAATAAGGTAGGTTTGGTCCGCTATATCAGGTAGCTGAGTTCAGGGGCTATAACTACAGGGTGCTTTCCTCCTTCTCTCCTTTCAACCCAGTATGATGTCTTAAGTTTCCTGCCATATATGAAAAAGAGATGTAGGACATGAGGACTATCTTAAAATCAGGATCTAATCCTGGTAACTGAATTCTATCCACTTAGTTTAGACTTCATTTTAAGAAATTCCTCCCACCCAGCATTACCAGCAATAGATACCTATCTCCCTGAGAATTTGCCTCAATCTATTTCAGAGTTTTAGGAAGTTTCCTCTCTGGAGCATCCCACGAAGGGCTGTGGTGTTACTGCAGTGGAGGGAGAAAGCTTGGTTTGCTACTGTCCTCAAAGCTGTAGGGTGTGTGGACATCATGAGGTGGAAGGCTGTGGATAATCCCACTCTAGGCTTAAAAAGTTATGGTGAGAGTAGAAGTGACTACCCATGGCCTGGAAATCAGATCACCTATTCACCTGCTTATCTATTTTAGTGTTAATAGCAACAGCCACCAGTTTTTCTGGGTCAGTGTCGTGAGGTGGCACAACTAGAAGCTGGGCTTTACTTACTGCACTGCTATTTTTTCATCAGTTCTAGAGAAAAGGCGACAAACTGCATAAAGCATACCACAGGATGGATTTGGCCCAGTGGCTGCCAGTTGAATTGCACAAAATTGTATCGTTTCATCTAATTGGACAATGTGGGAAGGAATAGTGCAGAGATATAGCAGGGAAAATCTAATTAGATTATTGCCAGGGGAGATTTATTGGCCAGATATAAAGAAATGAAATGCTGATTTATGCCTGTCTGGAATCTGGTCCTTTGTTTCTAAAGCATGTCTAGATAATATTGTTGCGAGATGTTAAAGCTAGATAGAAATCTTTACAGTGTGTTCCAGGAATAGTAAAATGTGTAAAATTTCACATAATAGGGACTAAACAAACCACAAGAATTCCCTCTCACACTAAGCTCCCTGGAGGCAGATTCACTGACCTCTGCAAGCTAAGAAAAAGGAACAGAGAGTGTCTGCAAAGTCATCATGGAGTCAATATAGTAGTAAAAGAAAAAGGAGCCTGGAGGACTCTCACGCTCTATTTTTGTCTCTGCCACATAAAAACTATGTGATCATGGTCAAATCAATGAGGTCCCTGTGCTCTTGACTAATCAGTGGAGTTTATCTATATAGCTGAGAACAAAAATTTTCCTCAGCCCTGCTTTCTAACTTGGTCTGCTGGTCTTGTACTTTTCCATAGGTCTTGAACAAATCAGTAGCATGCAGTGAAGGTTACTTAAAGGTTGATTGTCAAGTACTTTTGTATCTTTGGACAAAAAGCTCCTTGTTCAGTGCCATGTGTTACTATTTTTATGAATGGCAATTAGGATTTAGAGTGTTACAAAAGCATC
Organism: Coracopsis vasa; assembly: GCA_026283785.1. Classification (NCBI taxonomy): domain Eukaryota; kingdom Metazoa; phylum Chordata; class Aves; order Psittaciformes; family Psittacidae; genus Coracopsis; species Coracopsis vasa. Next base: position 154,023 of record JANHGB010080165.1, read on the forward strand.
AGTGGAACCAAAAAAATGATGTTACTGAGGACTCCGTGGACGTCATCCACTGTTGTTGTTTTCACACTGTCCTTTGAAACAAAAACCTGCTATTCAATAAGTTGGAATAACCTGTCAATTTTTTAACATGAAGTAGCACGATGTGTCCCAGAGGCAGTGGGGGAGCTGATTTTGCCTTGGCAAGATTTACAATAACAGATTCTCATGGGTGCTGAGGCTAAAGGAAGATAAATCCCCAAAGGCAAATTTTATCAATAATTGAATTACAAAGCCATTATCATGTGCTGAACAGAGCAACTTTATGGCTCTATTGTGACAGGATAAAGCTTGTTAGAATATTTGTGTTCATAGGACAACTTTGGCATAAGGATCTTTGAGAGTATGTTCTCTCTTCCACCTGCCTGTTTCAGCTAATTAGCCTTTCTGTGTAACGCAGTATACATAGAGAGGGAGGTGTGCTCAAATTGGGGTTGGGAAGAAGGAATGCTGAAGGTCAGGAGACATCTCAAAAGAAATAACACAGTAAGCACAAAGTCATCTGCAGAGTGCAGCTAGAGTCTAAAGTCCAGAAGGAGAATCAGGACAGGTTTCAGGAAGCGAAACAGAGGGCACAGTGGCAAATGATGAGGGGTCAGTTAGGATTTTTGAAGTGATGTGCTGCTTTTCTGTTTGGTGTTGTGTTGTAGCCACTTGTAACCTACTCTGAGTCAGTGTCAATCAGCTCAAAATGCCCAGAACTATGTGGATCTCATTCCACCCACCTTACTAGAGTCATGCTGTTATCTGTTATTTATCTGCCATCCTTTGCTGCATGAACAAGTCATACCTTATTCCCTTCAAAAGAAGGTGAGGGATGGTTGTAGGAGTCCTGATTCTGCATTTGTTCATTTCCTCTGAGATGTGGGAAAGCGGCATAAGAGCTCTGTTCTCATATAAAGAACAAATGACATTCACACTGGTTCTGTCTGTGAAAAGGGCATAGCATTTCTATTCTTCCAGCTTTCATTCTGGGCCATTTGCATTGGAGATTCTGTAAAATAACATTGTCATTTATTGCCTAGCTTAAAAGAACTTTGATCTTGGCTTCTGTGATCATATATGGTACAAGGAATATGTACGAAATGTTTGCCATCAGTTTTCTTGTGCGTGTAGTCCCAGACTGTGTCTGAAGTCAAGTATCCAAAACCAAGGGCACCCAGCCAGAATGCACAAGCCCTTGAGATGGAGCCCTGATTGTCTGGTGCTTCAAGTTCTTTGTTTATTAAAAATGGTGCTTTGAAGTTAAGTATACCAAGTGAAAGCTTTTGCTGTCTTCACAATGATGCCTTTTTGCAGTTCAGAGTGGTCTGACTGCCTTGCAAACCTCATCAGTTCCCAGCATCCATAAACAATTGCTTTTGTCCCTACAAGTGAAAAAAGATAGAAGAGGTGGAAACTCCAGGATAACAGGGTCTCTATTGAATTTCTTTGGCTCACAAGAGCTAACAGGCCAAGGAAGCCAAGGTTTTAGAAATGTTTCAGACAGAGAGATGGCAAGGGGTTGGTCACTACAGAAATATGCCAACTAGCATTTGCTGTGCAATAGGAAGTGCCAGGCTGCTTTTGTTTTGTTCAGACTAGTTCTAAACCAGAGGATGATTCGGGGTCTGTTTGCTGTGCTGCTTCTCACGGTGGATGTAGAATCTGCATTGAGCAATTACTGCACTGCAGCCAGTGATATTGATTTGTGGAGCTCTCAAGTGCAGATGACTATTTGATCATGATTAAAATTTTAGAAAGCAACTTTGTAATCGGACTGTGGGGGTCCTACATTTTTCACGTGAGCATCTTCTGCATAAAGACAGCAGGGTCATTGCCTTGCACTCCTCTCGGCTTTTTAAATCCTCATTTTCCCCAGAGATATTTTTTAATGTCTTTTTTTTTTCTCTCTTTTTCCTTTTTTTTTTTTTCAAAACACCCAGACAATTATACAGCAAAACTCAAAAAGCTAATCCCAAAAATACAATAGGCAGCATTCAGCAAAAACTGTTGCAAGAATATCCGTGGTGTACTGAAGTTTCAGGGACTATTACAGAAAGCCTGAGATTAAAGGGTCGGACAAAGGGCATGCTGGCATTTTACCATAAAGTGAAAACATAGACGACAGCAAGAAGAAAAGTTTGTGGATATAGAAATGATTGGTCTTTGAGAATGAATGCTGAAAGGAAAGAATAGAATTGAGAAATATGAGAAGAAAGTGCTGCCAGCTTAGTTAACAAAAATTGCTCAGAATAGGACATGGCCAAGTTTTGGACTGCTGTTTATTTTTAGAGGAATTTTTGAGAGAAATCAGTAACTCAGTGGGTCCCAGAGTGTTGTTCATCCGTACCCTTGATCTTTGTAGGATATTTGGTTTACAAGCTATCAAAAGCATAGAGCTTTTCCTTGCTTAGTTTGTGAAGTGTAGCTTGGCCAGGTTGCTTTGTCTGTGTGCACAAAAGATAATGAAGTAGAGCAGGCAGTTATATCATGTTAGATTCACTGGGTTTGAGGCTTTGGTGTTATCCAGGGCAAATCCAGCAAGTAGTTTCCTCTTCCGTATGTGAAACTTGTATTTATTGATCACTCTAGTTTTGGTATAAGAACCTTTGAACCTTGTCATCAGTCAGGACTGGAATTTCTTTGTAATCAGTTAGGTTAATTCATTTTGTTTTATACTAATGCTATGGGCTTAACGCTGTTACTTAATAATACTAGGCTTGTAGATGTACAGTGTCTTCCTAAGCTTCTAGGGATGATTGTTTTTTTTTTCCCCCAACCAAATGAAAAAGCCAAGAAAATTCACTAATAGTGTAGCTGCATGCTCAGTGGTGGTGTGAGAGATCTGGTTGACATACTGAAAATTGAAGATTTCTGATATACATTCCACAGTTCCTAACACCTTGTTTCCGGTAGGTGCTTTCAGAACTCATTTTCCTATGCATGTAAAAGGATGTTCCTGTCCTATAGGGTGCATGTTCTCAGGTGCAGTGTTAACTGAGAGGATGATATTTATTTGCTGTACATGCTCACTGTGGTCAGTATGGTATTCTGAATGTCTAATAGGCTTTTACATTCATGTAGTAAATAATAAAGCTGAGGTAAGCTATATAAACCATATAAAACTCTGAGAGAAGGCAGCCCAGGACATTCTATTTCTCCTTTACTTACAATCTATAATTTATCTGTAATTCACGTTTTGAAATGTAGGTAAACATATTTCAGGTCTGTTGTGTTACCTGCTTCAGGACCTTTATGTGATCACATGTGATTGACTTTAGCATAGGTGTCCAGACATATTCAATGGAGAGAAACAGCCCTTTCTAGGATAAAGCTTGTGTTCTCATCAAGTCATATTAACACCGTTCTGATGAACCACAGTGCAAAACTGCCTCACTGCCTGCAAAAAGAGTTGTGTGTGATTAGCTCAGAGTTAAATATCTCTAGTATATAACTGGGTAAGATGAATATTACTTTATGTGGCTTTTCAGGTGTTATGGAGGGATGTATAGAGACATATCACAGGGCTACCGTGGAACAAGACAGCATGATACAAGAAAATAAGACATCAAAAAGTTTTGGTCAGAAAGTCCTCAGCAGAACCCGGATGGGAAGGATATGCTTCTGGATGTCAGCTGTGTACAGCTAATACTAAGTTCAGCAGATATGTATTTGCTTTTTGCCTGTCCTTTGCAGCTGGTTGTTCGTGTTATTTATATTATGGGTCTGAGCGTGACCTTGTGTTGTCCCAAGTAAATTAAGCCTGTTATATATCAAACCAATGAAATGTGTATTTTCTATGGGAGGAAGAAAGATCTAGCAGATAGGGAGACCTAGATATGGTCATTTCCTCTACCTCGAATATCCTGTTTGACTTTAGGAACTCTCTTAGATTCTCTGCACCTTAGTTTTCATCTTCATTTGTCATCACTTTTCCAATTTACAGAGGTTAGGAGATCTCAAAAGAAAGAAAGCCCTTGAATAGATGAATAATGTTTATCACCAGTTATGTTTCAGCCATCCTTGTTTTGTACATCCTTGGGACAACTGATGGCTTAATTCTTCCTTGAGTTGAAGCTTCTGCAGTCCCAGTAACTGGCTGTCACAGTGTGAAAGTAAGTAATATGCAGGTCATTACAGCTGTAGCCTTCTAGCTTTCAGGGCTTAGTGGGTCCAGATATTTATATGCTGCTTTTAAGACATTTAAAAATTTGATGTAAATTATAGCTCATATCACAAGTGAAAACAACAATCAAAAACATCCATCAATGAGACATCTCATTCTGAATTAGCTGACTTTGCCCAAGAAGATGCAATAGAGGAACGTCAGAATAGCACTGTGAGGGGGAAACTCACAAAGAATCTGACTGCAGACTCACAGGCTTTTATTAGGGCAGCAAGTTCTTTGCGGGATGAATACCATTGTTGAATGTTTCTGAGGAGACAGTGTGCTTAAATCCATGGAATATAACCTTGTTTCTTTGGAGAGTTCACATCCCTGTGGGGCTGTGTGAGGTCAGGAGGAGGAATGCGCTGCGAAGCTGTTCTGTGTCTTCTGTAATAGCCCAGTTCCAGGTGTGCTTAAAGCCAGCTTGAATAAACAAGAATAAAAAGGAGATATGCTAAATTACAAGCTTAGGCCTTCTGCAGTTTTTAAGAGGTGTTTCTCAAGGGCATCTATCTACCTTGAACTGAATTGTAACTATCAGGTCCAGCATTTTGGCCCTAAATGTGTTGAAGTTGACAAGTGAAGGAAGAATGCTTTAGGAAGCTACTCCTTTCCCACCCATGTAGTATCAATTATCAGGAAGCAGATATTTTAAATATAAGTTGACAGAAGAAAGGACAAAAAGACCTTGCCATAAATGTTATCAAAAATGGAGAAGAGGTGAAAGCAATGCTGGCTCAGAGTCTTTTTTGAAAGTTCCATTCCCCAGAAAAGGAGAACAAAAATATCCAACCCTTTTTGAGCTAGAGAGTTGCTACAGATTTTGTCAAGCATAGCTAAGGATTAATCAGGACACAAATAGTCTTGTTAACATTTTTATAATGGTTATTAGGTAATGTGCATGATGATTAAGGGCTGGAGCTGCCTGTGATTGCAGTCAGTGGGAACAGAATGAAGGTCTAAATTGCTGTTTGAACTTCACTTTTGATTTCCTGAAAAATAATGAGGTTTTGAACAGACCAACATCTAATTTATCTGTCACTAGAAATGAATGTTTCTCTTCCCTCATGCAGCTAGTAACTTGGAGGTCAAGCAGCTAACAAGAAACTGGTTGTCTAACCTTTAGCCGTAATCTAGGATTATGACCTGGATGATAGGACCAAGACCAGAAACAAGACTGATTGTCAGAGACACTGCCGAGGCTGCCTTTTAATGGGATTAGCATACACTTACAGCCTGTACTGCCATAATTCAGACTGTCTTCCAAACCACAGGCCATTTGGACTGTCCCAGGGAGTTGTCGAGTCCTGTAGTGGCAGTGCAGGGGAACATAAAAATGGAAGCAAAGCTTGAGTCCAAGAACCCCTTATTTGCAGTGCTCATTGACTTTATGTTGTTGCTTGTTAATTCAGAGTGAATGAACAGTCATTTTTTGAGTCAATCTGAAATTTCTTTTATTAATGGAACGTTGTTTTTATTAGATCAGAAGTGATAAAATGTCCTGAGATGAAATGGAGTTTTAAAATATCTTAATTAATGAGGGAACATTGATCATTAAGAGTGTCAATTAAGCAAATGTGCATAAAATGTCCAATATAAAGGAACAGCTATAATTAGTATGCTGGCAAACACTATTATTCCATCAATTAAAGTCTTCTTTATCCCACCCAGAACTGAAATGCATCCTTCTGAACAAACCAGGAGATACATAAGAATGTCAGGCACCCACAAGAACAGAAACAAGTTTCCAGGCAGAAATAAGTGAAGTACAGGGATCAGAAATAAAGAATTCATAAGTACAATGGCATTGACTCAATAAAATGGTAGATTTTTTTTCAAATTTTCAAGTTTATTTTAGGGAAAACTCCAAAGTGCTTTTGACATGATCAGCTCGTACTTGTGAGTATGAGTTTAGGTCCAGCTAAATAGGACCTCCTGTGGAATTAATATCTCAGACATTCATCGTGTCTGTTGTTTTTAATGCCTTTGTATCAATTTGTCTTTTATAGGTCAATGATGGGGTCTGGTAGGGAGCCTGATCTCGTGCACCTGGAGGCAAAGACAGTGGATGGTCGTAAGTACATCAGCTTTTGAATATTGCGGTATGGCCTGTATCAGCAACAGTGTGGCAGCAGGGCCAGGGCAGTGATTGTGCCCCTGCACTGGGCACTGGTGAGGCCGCACCTCGAATCCTGTGTTCAGATCTGGGCTCCTCACTGCAAGAGAGATATTGAGATGCTGGAGCGGGGCCAGAGAAGGGCAACGGATCTGGTGCAGGGCCTGGAGCACAAGTGTGATGGAGAGTGGGTGAGGGACCTTGGGTTGTTTAGTCTGGAGAAGGGAAGGCACAGGGGGGACCTTATCGCTCCCTACAGCTGCCTCACAGGAGGATGGAGCCAGGAGGGGGCTGGGCTCTGCTCTTGAGGAACAAGGGATGGGACAAGAGGAAACGGCCTCAAGCTGCACCAAGGGAGGTTTAGATGGAGCTGAGGAACAATTCCTTCCCCAAAGGGTGCTCAGGCATTGGAACAGGCTGCCCAGGGCAG